>CATNEM010000162.1:6527500-6577500 GCA_950096795.1 Macrostomum cliftonense
CTCTATAAAGCAAGCGATCGTCTTCAACCATTCTGGGGACAGCTCTGCTGCCTTCTGGATCTTCGTCTTGGTTAGCAAGCATCGCTGACAGCTCGGAAGGTAGAAATACTCGAAATCTAAGCAGCCAATCGAGCACCAGCAGTGTCTGAATGAAAGGCCTTCGATTTCCGCTTACTCGAGCCTGTCCGAGGGTTTCCAAGAGTGCTCGCGTGTGCTTTACATTCTCCACTAATACCAAAGCTTCGTTATCCAATTTTGCACCGCTAAGTGACATCAATTCATTGAAGAATATTCCCCAACGAAATTCGCCAGCCGATGAATCGTCCTTGAGCTCAAGTATGCGCCTGGTCACGGACTTGTCCGAGCTGCTCCAGTTAAATTGGTTGGTACCAAGTAGTTCAAGCGCTGTCAAAGCTAGGCGGTTAATAGTTGTGTTGGGCTGCAGCAGTTTCACTATTGACGGATTGAGACGCAGCACCAACTGTTCCAGATGGTCCAATGCACTCGAGTGAACGCGACTCCAGATAAGCGTCTCTGTGAAGTTCACAACGATGTGTGCTCGAGTCAAGTCTCTCATTGGAGAGTTCGGATGGTGTTCTTCCAGCATGTTGTCAACCAGCCTGTTCGAAATGCTCACGCGGAAGATGCCACCGACACCGGTACTGGCAATGCGCGCCAACAACAGCTCAGGCCAGTGTTCTGTTGCATTGCCAACACCCGAAAGCAACCGCTCTAACAAAGAGTTCACAAACGATACTGTCGAAGCTGTAGAGTAACCAGCTCCGGAACCGGCTTGCTGCCACCAGTTCTGGCATTCTCGATAGTAAGACTGAGTAAAACTGTGCACCGCCTCCAATTCGGAATCTCCCGAAGCGGCAGTCATCGGTATGGTCAGCACTTCGTGCAGGCGATCCAGTACTTCATATCGCATAGCTGTCATCGTCTCCACGAAGTTGACGCCCTGCAAATTGACACCGTCCTCCTGGAACTTGTAGGACACGTGCTGGCCAAAGTTACCGCAGGCGTATTCGTAGAAGTTTTCACAAGGATCTGCCGACATGTTGATGCTCTTTGACATGGAAGCGCCGAGGGCTACGCACTCTGGTGTCTGACAGATTTCGCGGCCTGATGCGGGATGCATCCTGCAACGCCGGATCATCACGGCCAGGTACACAACGGTTAAGCAGCTCGCTAACAGGAGTGCCGAAGTTGCCAAAAGTGCGACTCTGTATGCCTTAGATGTGGATGCCATGATTTTGATCTAAAAATTTTCTACCATTTTATAGAATCAACGTCAAAAATTTTCGAAGTCAACGAGCTTTTGCGGTCAGGCCTGACGTTCCTTCTAACCGTTTTAATTCGCATTCAAAGGCGAGGCTGCATCAAACAAGGAGAGAGGAATAAGGAAAAGTCTTCTTTTACCTTAACGCCGCCCTCAGCCCACCAACCAACCCGAGGATACGTAGAGTTTGGAATAAGTTTTTTTTCTAACTGCATGCCAGTTCTGACAGCCTCTGACCAGCAGCCTGGCTATCAGCTAGCGGCCAGCGCATTCAAGCCTGTCTGGATGCAGAAAAGCATGTAGAAATTAGTAGTTGCTTTGCATACAGTACGCTAAGTGCAGACATTGGTTATATACGCTCGTAGTACACCGGAGGCTAATGCAGATTCCAAGGAGGCTACAGGAAGGAGCGATGCTTCGTATTTTTTGCTAAGTACTTTTTTTGTCATTTGTGGCATGCTAAATTATAGAAATAAATCAGGGGACATGGAACTAAAAAATTGCAGAGACGATTTTAATTAGAACCTTAATCCTCTCATATTTAGACCAGCACCTTCAACAAGTGCGCTCGAGAGGACCTATTCAATACGGTGAATGTTTCAATGCTTTTTTCTATCAATTGATGGTATTTAACAAAGCGGGTGACACTCTACTGAAGGTCTCCGCATGGTTTAACCCTAAAATAATCCTGGTAAATATGAAAGGCCGATTTCGTCACGCTTCCCGCGATCCGGGCAGCCGATACGCCGGTTGTGACGGATGTCTCCTGGGAAATGTGCTAGCCTGCTAGCTACAACAGCATTATAGGCTGACTGATAGGCAGAGAAGGGGATATCTCCGAAGCAAATAGCGCCTGAAAGGGAAGAGTAAAAGGTTTTGGGAATGCCGTCATCAGAACTGAGCCTGTGCACACACAGATGCCGCGCTCTTGGTGAGGGAGGGAGGTGGGCGCGAAAGCAGTAACCCGATACGGAAAGCTAAAAGAAACCCGGGGGATTCGAGACAAAGACCCAGTGAATTCCCATGCGGATCTCAAAAAAATCCTATAGTTTTTTCCTACTTTTAGCCATAATTCATCATCGTATAGGGGGATTTTCTTGATGAGTGGGAGGCACTTTGCTTCCACCCGAAAGACAGGTGACGCAAGGTTTGGGGGTGCCGGAAGCGCAGTGGGCCGATGTCTTTTCTCCTTATACAATTCCCTTTTGCCATAGCTTGTTTTTTTCTGTTCACCCAAACCGTCTCAACTTAATTTTTTTCTATTTTTTTTCAGCTTTTGTCAGAAGGATCTGCATGAGAATAGGATTTCATGCTCAACCCGCATCAGAGAAAGGGGATTAATGCATCTGGATCTCACAGGTGGTGCGCGGTAGAGCACCTAAGTGCAAGAAACTAATCAACTATGCCCGACATCCCGCATGTTCCGCAGATATCCGGGTAAGATTTTTTGTTAATAATGATTAAGCGGATGCGTTGCTCTCAGCGGTGAGTGCAGATTAAGGCTGAAATGACACGCACTGCACTCGGCTGAACAAAGAGACACCTATTGTCTCTCGGCTTTGAACTGCAATTTGCGCACTAGCAAAATACCCTAGTCAAGTGCAAGTTAATAAACAAGCTTAAACTACCCCCCCAGTAATAGAAACTATGCTTGAAGACTATTTTGTTTTGTAATCTTGTGAAAATGTGCGCTTGATATGGTATCAATGTATGAACAGCTGTTAGGGTCCGCTTTGTGCGTCTTGCTGCAGCAGGTGGCCTTGCCTGGTAAAACTGTAAGCCCTTCCATTCCTGTGTATAGAACTAAATTAAAGGAGCTTTTTAATAAGTCGTCAGAAAAGCAACAAATAGTATTTTAAGTTACAAAATTTTCAATAGACTGAAAGACAAGAATGAAACTTTCTATTTACTTTTTTGAAGGGTTAGAAAGTGATTTTTCTCGAGTTGCATCCAGTGCAATTTTTTCTTCCTTGATGTTTACAATTCAATTTGTCTTATATGCTCATTCAAGAATATCAAATAAATCTACTATAGTATTCCATTCTCGTATGACAGCACTCCAGGTTAAACAAGGATATAGGTACATACACACTTGCACAACAAGAGGACGCTTTTAATGTTAACACAAATTGCGTGTATAATAAAGTGGGATATTTTAACAAAGGAACTCATACTGCACCTTGCTGTGTTTACACAGCTTTCTGAGGGCTTGTTGACGAAGGTTTCTGCCGCTCTCTTGCTAGGGGGTGGCCGGGCAGGGTCAGGCCACGGAGGAGGGTCATAAATAAGTGGAAACGAATTGCTTTTTGTTGCGTAACAAAGCAAATAGTAAATGCTATATGGTGGCTTCTCTCTCAACTGTGTGACTGTGAATACAGGTTCCCAAGCATACACAGTAGCTATATGAGTGCCACTGATACACAGGAATATCGGTATTTTCAATGGAAGACTTTGGGATCGGTATGCATGGGGTGTGTTATTGAAGCAATGCAGGTTGAGTGAGTGCAGGGCACGGGGTCTCTCTGCGAGGTGAGCCCTGCAGAACGTTGAGCCCTGTAGCATTAAAAATGATGCGCTCTTATAATGCAGTGTTTAAGGTATAGCAAAAAAAGCAAAGCATAAGCTTATCGATTATTGACTCGCAATATTGATTATGGCTTCGGGCACAAGAGAGGCGAACAGTAAGAGGGAAAATTAGGGATTTACATTTAGCAGGGATGTGAGAATGACGCGCTATATAGCTAAAATGGTTGAGAACTAGGGAAGAAGATGGGCGTTGGTTGCATTTGGTGAAATCAAGAGGATAGAATAGAGAGAAGAAAATGGGAGAAATGTGATGAGAGAGAAAGGGAAAAAGTTTTAAAAGAGAAATGGGGAAGGGAGCAAATGAAATTGCACAAATAAATTCGAAAGATGATTAAATGGGTTAGAAAAGCGAAGAAGGCGGCAGAAGAAAGGAGGAAGAGGAAGACAGAGAATACAGGGGAGAAATGGAAGACAAAAATGAGAATAAGAAATGGCAAAAGACGAAAGAACGGAAAGCATGTAAGAGATGTGTTAAACGGTATTAACTAAAACCAGACAGACAATCTAAACTGCTTTCAGAAACCAAAATGTAACCAAGCCCTGCTTTACGTTCTTTAGAGCTTATCAAATAGGTTTCTTCGTAGAGGCCTGTTTTCAGGACAGGGAGATCGAGAAACCATTTAATGTCCACGGAGTTTAGCATCCCCCCCCCCCCGACACATGGGGGCTGAAATCAGGGCATTCACATGCAGCCCTGTATATGGTAGAATTGCTGCATTCAAAGCCCCAATTTTATGACAAGCAACTGAAATTAAAAAAAGTCCCGATTTCGATGTCACACAGAGAGAGAGAGACAAAGATGATAAAGACTGATTTCTAAAAGACAAAGACTAAATACGTTGCGTATATAGAATTTACTAGCAGGAGGGAATCCTAACAACAGTTAAGTATCCACTTTAAAACAAATAGGAAATTTTGCAATCTGGAATTAGTCACTTCGTTTCGGGTGAATGAAGCCGCAAGTGGGTGTGTGTATTAAAAAAGCCTGACGTGAAGCGCTCTTTGTTTTGTTGACGAGGCTAAGAGCCTAGGGCGGCATTAATAAATCGGCCAAGATGGCTTCTTTGTTATTATTGCGAGCGAGTTGCCTCAGCTCGGACTAACTTCGCCTGCATGGCATGAGCTCCGGTCTCGTTTATTCGGGGACAGCCCCCGTGGCCCCCATTCCCCCGGGGAGGTCAAATCCGTACGCTCAGGTGAGACTACGCGATGATTCACTGAGGACAAGGAGGTTTACAGTATGAATCGTAAGATCCCATAATTAATAATCAGGAAAGACTGTTGATGATGGAAATTAATGGTTAGATAAGGGAAAGGACAGCTTTGCAAGCCTTCCTGCTCTAGTTGTGCTCTTTCGCTCGTCATCTGTCTCTGCTTTTTGGTCTTTTTATTTTTAGATTAATCCTCCGCCTAGCTGCTCCCCCTTGTTATCCACGACGAAAAGCCGGCCGTTTTTTCTTTCTCGCTCATAAAATATTCAGAATTGGGGACGCCACCCCCAGGGGGTCGGGTGCAGCAATATATCTTATCGTTTCTGTATTATCTAGGCCCAGGAAATTGCTAGTTCCTCTTCCCCAAAAATTTCTTCCGGAATTGCCTCGGGGCGGCTCACAATCCAACGCTCACACAGTGGAAAAGGGCGGAACCATGGAGTTTAAAAATAACCGTTCCGAGTCGGAACTTCCAAATCCTAATTTAGGGCTTGGTTGCGGGACATTCTTGAGTGGGGCCGAGAGGGGTGTGTGGTAGTCCATCTGCGCTTCTATAGAATGGTTTGCTTTCGTTAGTTAGATTAGAAGACTGCAGTTAGATAGAAAGCCGAAAGGGTGACGCGACGCCTGGGGTGGTGGGTGCTTGCCTTGAGCGATAAGCTAGGAAGGGGTGATTGGCCCCAGCTCGCTCTCCTATTGGCTGCACAGTCCATCCAGTCTAGACCACCCTGCATAAATAAATGTACGCTTTAAACTTGCTGTTCATTCAAAATAGCACCCCCTCAGACAAAGTCCTCTTTTTCTTAAAAACGGTATATATATTCAATGTTTTAAATAGAGGATAGTTTTTAAATCAGCATAGATAACGAAGGCTCCGTTGAAGCTTGAACTGACTGACTATCCTGCAATTCCCTATCTTCCCTATTTAGAAGCATTAAACATAATCGTTAAAACGATGCTGAGCCATCGGGACTTTCTGCTTCATCCGACCTCAATGCAGAGCCTGGTCTCGTCCTCGGCCGGCGGTGGCAGCCGAGGTGGCGCATCGAATCCGGGCCTACGAATCGCCGATTCGTCGCATCACGAGGAGGATGAAATAGAGGAAGACTCGGTGTATTGCGATTTAACTAGACCAACTAATCATAATAATGATAATATTACTGACAGCAGTTGGAATCAGCAGAATTCTGCTTCTAACTCTACTAGAAGAGAGCGTCTCATAATCAATACAACGATACCAACTCCAGCAGCAACTAAACGTGTCAAATGTCTTCGTATCGGCCTATTCGTCGCTTTTATACAAATAGTGCTAGGCGTGGTTGTTACTTCGGCTTACGCTATTGACAAGTGCCTGTCGCAGATGCCGCAGCTTCTGTATGTCGGATTAGGACTGTGCTGTAAGTTGCATAGATTTTAATATAATTATTTGCAACGACCAAGTAAATAAATGATACTACATAAGATATCTCATTGAGGCGCACAGATTTCATATAATCTGATCTGGTCATCTGGTCTAAGTGGACACAGCACAGGTTTATAATCCATGCGAATCCTTCATTTTGTCTGTCTGCCTAGTGCCTAAGCCCCTAATCCTATCTCCGGAAGTTTCCCAGTTCGCTCTCATAAAACAAGCTCTTTTTTATTTCTGTCTGCGTTTGTTCGTGCTAAACATGCAAAGCTTTCATACTTAAAACAAGCATTTTCTATCTTATCTGAATATCCTTTACCGTCTTCTTTCCGTGCAATCATTCGTTGATTGGATTAAATATATATTTTACTCTACATATCGGATCGTTTAGCCGAAATGTCTGACTGAGTAATAGTTAGAAGTTCAAAGTTGCTGAATTTAGCTTAAAAATGAAGGTGCGATTCTGAGAAATCGCACCTAGGTCATAAACTTAGGATTCAATTTTAAAACTCGTGGTGCTAAAACCATAAAAGTCGAAAAATGTGCTGTGTGCAATAGGCCTAAAACTATAAACTGGATGAAATTTGACCTCCAATTTATTTCTTATCTATAGTGAAGTCTAACACTCTAAGGATGAAATTCATCCAATTATCTATTTCAGAGAATCGTAATGCATTACGAACGAAGCCATTTTTTAATTCTGTTTATCTGACCCCGAAATAAATTAGGGAGGCAAATCCATTAATAAGATGGCTTGGAAAAAAACACAGAAAATGGGAATCGAAAATCTGGGATTCCTATACAGTGTTTATGCTTTTAAGTCGATGCTCGATGTGGCGTAATACGCCTTAGTTACGCCTTTTTGGTTAGCCAGCTTAAATGGCGGCGGCAAAAAACGATCTTAAAAGCGATCCTACTAATAACCCCCCACCTTCCTTGATGGATGGCCCGTCGATAGAGAGGCAGAGGAAACTGTGGCCTAACTACCCGACAACAGATGGCTTCTTTCCTTACAGTAAATGAGGCTTAGACACAAAGACACAAGGTTACTCTAGTAGGCCAGTATTTACATTATTTAGCCCGATGTTGCTGTCTATCAGTACCGAAAATTTGTTTCCCAATCTCGGATGTTATTGATAGAGCGTTGCTTTTGCCTTTAAGGCCTGCACTGATTACGTAATCAGTGTTCTGCCGGATTTTAGCTCCTAGTTAGATTACTATACTATGGCTGCAAGCTACAAAAATTAGATTGAATCTAGCTAGGCCTTCCGGGTCAATTGCTGACTGGACTCGTCTTGTCTTTGTTTGTTGCGTCCGATATCGACACAATTTGTGTATAACTAGGAGATAAGCTATATATCTGTAAAAAAAATTGATTTTTGCTGCCTGTTTACCTCTCCCAGTATTTGATACTGAAGTTTTATGGGGATTAGCATTAAAAACACCCGGGTACCGCAGTCCTCTTGTAGCGCCACCAATACTCGAGTTGTAAGATATGTACATGTAGCGTGCACATATAAAGAGTTTTACAAGCCTTAATTTATAGAAAATACAAGTATAGTATCTGCATGACTTTAATAGGCACTAAAAATGACCTCATTGCCTCTCCAGAATTTGTAACGCATTGTTAAAATACATGCAACTCAGCTATAATTCCATAAATGGTCATCCGGTGAATAAGTCTCTCATTGTTTAGTGAACGGTATGGGTTAGAGAGATGGCGGCTGAAGCTGAGGGCAGCCTAGTAAAGGCTCCGATAAACACGCTCGGGCGTGAATACCGCGAGTTCTCGAAATTTTCTTTGATTGCGCCAAGGTCTGACAAGCCGCGATTGCGCTGTGCTGTCGAGTATTGTAACTCTGTGCGTATTACTCATGCTCTCACGTTACCGCAACATAGTGTAGTGTGATTTTTAATTGCTCAAGCATTTCAACCGTCCTCGTCAGAGTATTAGTGGGACAAAATAATTTTTGGAATAATTTTTTTTCACTATCGCCCTTGTAGCTATCGGCCTGTGCCTCATCGTAGTCTGCATCAGCCTCCTAGTTGTCACGCAGCTGGGCAAGCAGCAGCATCACCGACAGCGTCACAGGCAGCGCCGACAGTCAGCGGCTGCTCGCCGATCAGCTTCGTCGCGTCAGTTGGACGCCACGTCTGCGCAGCGCGACCGCGTGCCAATTTGGTACATCGGCTGCCACCGAGGTGAGCGGAACGGGGGTGTCTGTGTGTTTGACTGCCTGACTGACTGTTTAACCGTCTGTTGGTCCATCTGTCTGTCTGTCAATCTGTCTGTCTGTCTGTCTGCCTGCCTGTCTGTCTGTCTGTCTGTCAGTCTGTCTGTCTGTCTGTCTGTCTCTGTTTGTTTTATTCTGTCTATCTTTCAGTCTGTTTTTGTCTGTCTCTGTCTGTTTATTTCTGTTTATCTTTCAGTCTGTTTTTGTCTGTCTGTCTGTCTTTCAGTCTGTTTATCTGTCTGCTTCTGTCTGCCTGTCTGTTTATGTCTGTCTGTCATCTTTCAGTCTGTTTTTTTTCTGTCTTTCAGTCTCTCTCTCTGTCTGTCTGTGTCTATCTTTCAAAAGAAATCTACATCTGTAAATAAAAAGTCGCGCTGGTTTTTCAGACACGGCCACGGCCTACTGCCCCCCAGTGCCTCCCAGCTACTGGGACTCCACCAACACCGCCAGCGCTTCTACACCGGCTGCAGCAGCTCCTGGCAACAGCTCACCGAAACTGCAGCCGCAGAGGCAGTCGCTTCATCCGCCGCCGCCGCCTCCGCCGGCACAGCAGCCATCGCGATTGCAGCGCGAGCTTCCCCAGCCGCCGCCGTCACCGCCCTCCTACCAGGAGGCCCTGCGCTGTCTGGAGCAGCGCTCTCAAGCCAGACCTCCGCCGCGCCTGCAGCCAACGTACAGCAGGCGGCAGCCGACGCTGACTTCTTCTGACGAGATGGCCGTGCTTAAGTGGACGGTCCAGTCTCAGTATCAGCACCAGCTGCATCATCAGAGGCAGCAGCAGCAGCAGCAGCAGCATCAGCAGCTCAGCATCTATCCGAGACAAAACTCTGCGGAATCTTCCTCATTTATTGGCGAACCAATTTTGGTGTGAACAGTTGGCGCTAGGTTGCTTAAGCAACAATCATTAATCTTCTTCTTCTAACTTCTTTAACTAAAGCCAAACGGCCGTTTTGTAAAAAAATGTAATTATAATGCAGCTAATTCCCTATTGCATTAACCACAGTACGCTTGCCACGACTAATAAAAAAAAATTTAGTACGTTTTTTTGACAATTGATTGCAACAATAGCAAGGTGCTAATTACTGTTAATACACTAATTTGTTGATCTGGTTTTGTAATAAAAATAAAAACTCAAGCAACGAGGCGCATGCAAACCCGTATTTGTATAAAAAAAACATGCAATTTCAAACATTTTACAGCAAATTGTACAGTTATTTTTAAACTTTATTATTTAATTTTAGATCAGACATAAGCTGCAAGCAAAATATCGTAGAATGCAAATAATAAAGATAGCAGCTCAAGTAAAAAAAGCAAACAAACTTTGCGTGGCAATTTTAAATAATAATTCGCAATAACTATAATACCTAATTATTTAATTATTTAAATGCGAATAGTAATAATAAAAGTATACAATTACGTTGTAAACTAAAATAAAGGTGACAAATGCACTTGCATGCGCATCTGTTAACTGATAAAAGCAACAGGAAAAATACGAGTAAAAGCACCGAATAGCGCTAGAAAAAAAGCTATTAGCAAATATCATGCACCTACTATGAGTAGTATGACTAAAATTGCATTTAAGCATCCATTAATGCGGCTTCAAAAATTAGGCTTAACTCACTTATCATTATAATTATTTACAGAAAACTGCCGCATGCGTAGCAAAAACTTCAACGCTAGTAGCAAAAGTGCCTTAATAAAATAATGCCAGTAATACCAGTATAAAAAGTAAGGTAAAAACATAGTCGATAAGCCTTAAATAAAAGCAATCAGAATTTCAGCAGGCTACAGCTTTTAAGTGTGAGAGCATTGATTGTGAATTTTTATCGTTATTTACCAACTCTCTCGGACGCTATATTCTCACAGAATCTCACCCCATATAGCATGTTAGATTCTCGCGGAATCTCGCCCCATATAGCATGCTAGATTCTCACAGAATCTCACCCCATATAGCATGCCAGATTCTTACAGAATCTCACCCCATATAGCATACTAGATTCATACAGAATCTCACCCCATAAAGCATACTAGGTTCATACAGAATCTCACCCCATAAAGCAAACTAGATTCATACAGAATCTCACCCCTTATATCATACTAGATTCTCACAGAATCTCACCCTATATAGCATACTAGATTCTCACAGAATCTCACCCCATATAGCATGCTAGATTCTCACAGAATCTCACCCCATATAGCATGCTAGATTCTCACAGAATCTCACCCCATATAGCATGCTAGATTCTCACAGAATACCATCCCATATACGAGCATATTAGATTCTCACAGAATACCACCCCATATAGCATGCTAGATTTTCACAGAATATCACCCCATATATCAACCTAGATTCTAACAGAATCTCACCCCATATAGCATACAAGATTGTCACAGAGTCTCACCCCATATAGCATACTAGATTCTCACAGAATCTCACCCCATATAGCATACAAGATTTTAACAGAATCCACCCTATAAAGTCGGCAAATAAAGTGTAACTAAATACATTAAATAGAGCAATGAGCGCAGAGATTCGCACAGACAAGCGCACAACAGGTCAGCTATGCTGAACAAAGTGAGCACTAAAACCCAGGCGATCATCGGCAACGTAACCGCATTTGGCGCATTTAAAAGCCAAACCAGATTTAGAATCGTGCTGGCTCATGTGCAGCCGGTGCATGTCACTGTCAATGAATAGCACCCGACAGTGCCGACATTCCAGCACTTGGCCGCGCGCCTGCAGATAATGCAGCAGTTCGGCTAGGGGCACGCTGCCGATTGGCTGACCTTCAATGCCTAGCGCACGTTCTGCAGTGTCGGAAGCGCCGTCCTCACCTGTAGCCGCCTCATCATCACCAGCAGCAGCAGCGGCGACCATAGTAGTAGAATTGTCAGCCAGAGCGGCTCGTTTAGTTGCTAGGCGGGCGCAGATTCCATCGATCAGCAAGCCGGCCGAGGACAGGGAAGCGTTCGATAGGCGACGTTTATTCGAACTAACCGACTTAGGCGAACTCCTTGTCGCGTCCAATTCGTCCAATCGGTCAAAGTCGGACCCCGACGCTTTGTTCTCCTTGTCGCAGTTGGGCTCAGCTTCAGCAACTGTGGTCGATTTCAATTCTTCTATTGGGGGTGGCGGCGCAGCGCCGGGCGGCTTGCCGGAGCAGCATTTATTCCGGTGGCGTTTCAGCGTGCCGTTCTGCGAGAACGCCCGGCCGCAGTCCGGGCAGATAAACGGGCGTTCGCCGCTGTGCTTGCGGAAATGAATGCGCAGGGCGCTGGCGCAGGTGAACTCTTTGCCGCAGTCGCTGCAGGTTTTGCCTGCGGGCGGGTCGGGGTTGTGGATTTAGTAGTTAAACAGTCATTATTGAGGTTGGACTGCCTGCCGCACTGCCAGATCCTCAAATTCCCAGTTTGGCACTGTCAGATCCTCAAAATTGTACTGTGAAACTCCTAGATCCTTAAAGCTGCAATGCCGCAATCCCAGATCCTCAAATACGGACTGTGGCACTCCCAGATCCTCAAATTCGGACTGTGATACTCCCAGATCCTCAAATACTGACTGTGATACTCCCAGATCCTCAAATACTGACTGTGATACTCCCAGATCCTCAAATACGGACTGTGGCACTCCCAGATCCTCAAATACTGACTGTGATACTCCCAGATCCTCAAATACGGACTGTGGCACTCCCAGATCCTCAAATACTGACTGTGATACTCCCAGATCCTCAAATACTGACTGTGATACTCCCAGATCCTCAAATACGGACTGTGGCACTCCCAGATCCTCAAATACGGACTGTGATACTCCCAGATCCTCAAATACTGACTGTGATACTCCCAGATCCTCAAATACTGACTGTGATACTCCCAGATCCTCAAATACGGACTGTGGCACTCCCAGATCCTCAAATACTGACTGTGATACTCCCAGATCCTCAAATACGGACTGTGGCACTCCCAGATCCTCAAATTCAGAATGCCGCAATCCCAGATCCTCAAAGCTGGATTGCCGCAATCCAAGATCCTCAAAGCTGGACTGCCGCACTCCCAGATCCTTAAAATTGTACTGTGGCACTCCTATATCCTCAAAGCTAAACTGCCACACTCAGATCCTCAAAATCGGGCTGCCACACTTTTAAGACTTTCAGATTAAAAAATCCGCAGACTCTAAAAATCAGCAGAACTTTCAATCTCTCTAACCAAAAATTCAGGAACTGAATCACAGACGCAGATAAAGAAAAGTAAGACAATCACTTCACCCAGCCGCTCACCGCTAGGCGTGTCGTGAAACTGCACGTGTTCAGCAAGTTGATCGGCCAAACGAAACCGACAGTGACACATTTTGCAACGGTGCGGCAAGTCGCCCAAATCGGAGGCCAACTCGGCGGAGGCGTCCGGCTCAGACGAGCCCGAATCGTCGGCAGCATTGTTGCTGCCAGGTGCTTTGGCTGCGTCGTTAGCCTGCTGATTTTTATTCTGATTTTTCACGGTCAAACAGAGGGGCTGCGGAGTGTCTAAGTCGGTTGAATTCGACTCGACGCTGCTAGTCAATGACGTCAGTGCGACTGGCGCAGGCAGCTGGTACTCAGTCTGCGGCGCTTTTAATTGCAGGGCCACGTACGGGGCTAGCAGGTGCTGCTGCTGTTGCTGGGATAAATACGCGGCGTTTGCTGTTGCTGGAACCGGGAGAAACAGATGCGCTCGCTGCTGCTGTTGCTGCTGAATTTGTTGCAGCTGATAGAGCTGTTGAAGCTGCTGTATCTGCTGTTGAGAAGCCTGAGACAGGGCGCCTGTGGACAGAACGCCCGCTGAAATATTCAGTTGCTAGCTTGGTTTGAATCTTGATTGATAGGGCGATGCTTAATGGGTTGATGGGGCAATGCTTCAGGGGGTTGATGGGGCGATGCTTCAGGGGGTTGATGGGGGGATGCTTTAGATGTTTGATAGGGCGATGCTTCAGGGGGTTGATGAGGCGATGCTTCAGGGGGTTGATGGGGCGATGCTTCAGGGGGTTGATGGGGCGATGCTTCAGGGGGTTGATGGGGGGATGCTTTAGATGTTTGATAGGGCGATGCTTAATGGGTTGATGGGGCGATGCTTCAGGGGGTTGATGGGGCGATGCTTCAAGCGTTGATGGGGCGATGCTTCAGGGGGTTGATGGGGCGATGCTTCAAGCGTTGATGGGGCGATGCATCAGGGGTTGATGGGGCGATGCTTCTGATGATTGATGGGGCGATGCTTCAGCGGGTTGATGGGGCGATGCTTCAAGCGTTGATGGGGCGATGTTTCAGGGGGTTGATGGGGCAATGCTTCAAGCGTTGATGGGGCGATGCATCAGGGGTTGATGGGGCGATGCTTCAAGCGTTGATGGGGCGATGCTTCAAGCGTTGATGGGGCGATGCTTCATGGGTTGATGGGGCGATGCATCAGGGGTTGATGGGGCGATGCTTCAAGCGTTGATGGGGCGATGCATCAGGGGTTGATGGGGCGATGCTTCAAGCGTTGATGGGGCGATGCTTCAAGCGTTGATGGGGCGATGCTTCATGGGTTGATGGGGCGATGCTTCAGATGGTTGATGGGGTGATGCTTCAGGGGGTTGATGGGGCGATGTTTCGGATGATTGTTAGGGCGATGCTTCAGATGGTTGATGAAGCGATGCTGATCAGATGGTTGATAGGGCGATGCTTCATGGGTTGATGGGGCGATGCTTCATGGGTTGATGGGGCGATGCTTCAGGGGGTGGATGGGGCGATGCTTCATGGGTTGATGGGGCGATGCTTCAAGCGTTGATGGGGCGATGCTTCAGATGGTTGATGGGGCGATGCTTCAGGGGGTTGATGGGGTGATGCTTCAGGGGGTTGATGGGGCGATGCTTCAGATGATTGATGGGGCGATGCTTCAGGGGGTTGATGGGGCGATGCTTCAGGGGGTTGATGAGGCGATGCTTCAGATGGTTGATGGGGCGATGCTTCTGATGATTGATGCGGCGATGCTTCTGATGATTGATGGGGCGATGCTTCTGATGATTGATGGGGAGATGCTTTAGGGGGTTGATGGGGCGATGCTTCATGGGTTGATGGGGCGATGCTTCAAGCGTTGATGGGGCGATGCTTCAAGCGTTGATGGGGCGATGCTTCATGGGTTGATGGGGCGATGCTTCAAGCGTTGATGGGGCGATGCATCAGGGGTTGATGGGGCGATGCTTCAAGCGTTGATGGGGCGATGCATCAGGGGTTGATGGGGCGATGCTTCAAGCGTTGATGGGGCGATGCTTCAAGCGTTGATGGGGCGATGCTTCATGGGTTGATGGGGCGATGCTTCAGGGGGTTGATGGGGCGATGCATCAGGGGTTGATGGGGCGATGCTTCAAGCGTTGATGGGGTGATGCTTCAAGCGTTGATGGGGCGATGCTTCAGGGGTTGATGGGGCGATGCTTCAAGCGTTGATGGGGCGATGCTTCAAGCGTTGATGGGGCGATGCTTCAGGGGTTGATGGGGCGATGCTTCAGATGGTTGATGGGGTGATGCTTCAGGGGGTTGATGGGGCGATGTTTCGGATGATTGTTAGGGCGATGCTTCAGATGGTTGATGAAGCGATGCTGATCAGATGGTTGATAGGGCGATGCTTCATGGGTTGATGGGGCGATGCTTCATGGGTTGATGGGGCGATGCTTCAGGGGGTGGATGGGGCGATGCTTCAGGGGGTTGATGGGGTGATGCTTCAGGGGGTTGATGGGGCGATGCTTCAGATGATTGATGGGGCGATGCTTCAGGGGGTTGATGGGGCGATGCTTCAGGGGGTTGATGAGGCGATGCTTCAGATGGTTGATGGGGCGATGCTTCTGATGATTGATGCGGCGATGCTTCTGATGATTGATGGGGCGATGCTTCTGATGATTGATGGGGAGATGCTTTAGGGGGTTGATGGGGCGATGCTTCAGGGGGTTGATGGGGCGATGATTCAGATGGTTGATGGGGCGATGCTTCAGATGGTTGATGGGGCGATGCCTCTGATGATTGATGAGGCGATGAATAAGGGGGTTGATGGGGCGCTGCTTCAGATGGTTGATGGGGCGCTGCTTCAGATGGTTGATGGGGCGATGCTTCTGATGATTGATGGGGCGATGCTTCTGATGATTGATGGTGCGATGCTTCTGATGATTGATGGGGCGATGCTTCTGATGATTGATGGGGAGATGCTTTAGGGGGTTGATGGGGCGATGCTTCAGGGGGTTGATGGGGAGATGCTTCAGGGGGTTGATGGGGCGATGCTTCTGATGATTGATGGGGAGATGCTTCAGGGGGTTGATGGGAGATGCTTCAGATGGTTGATCGGGAGATGCTTCAGGGGGTTGATGGGGCGATGCTTCAGGGGGTTGATGGGGCGATGCTTCAGGGGGTTGATGGGGCGATGCTTCAGATGGTTGATGGGGAGATGCTTCAGGGGGTTGATGGGGCGATGCTTCAGGGGGTTGATGGGGCGATGCTTCAGATGGTTGATGGGGGGATGCTTCAGGGGTTGATGGGGCGATGCTTCAGATGGTTGATGGGGCGATGCTTCAGATGGTTGATGGGGGGATGCTTCAGGGGTTGATGGGGCGATGCTTCAGGGGGTGGATGGGGCGATGCTTTAGGGGGGTTGATGGGGCGATGCTTCAGGGGGTTGATGGGGAGATGCTTCAGGGGGTTGATGGGGCGAGGCTTCAGATAGTTGATGGGGGGATGCTTCAGGGGGTGGATGGGGCGATGTTTCAGATGGTTAATGGGGCGATGCTGCAGAGGTTGATGGGGGACGCTTCAGGGGATTGATTGGGCGATGCTTCAGGGGGTGGATGGGGCGATGCTTCAGAGGTTGATGGGGGATGCTTCAGGGGATTGATGGGGGATGCTTCAGGGGGTTGATGGGGCGATGCTTCAGGGGGTGGATGGGGCGATGCTTCAGGGGGTGGATGGGGCGATGCTTCAGGGGGTGGATGGGGCGATGCTTCAGATGGTTAATAGGATGATCACTCACCAATGCTAGCCAGGTAGTGCTCCCTCTGATGCAGCTGGTAGGCCTCATCAGATTCAAACTCGCGACCACCGCAGGCGATGCAAGAACGCGACGACGTTGCTGTTGACGAAGCGGCATTGAAACCAACGCCTGGAAGAGTCGGCTGCGGGGGCAAGCTCATCAACAGCTGGGCAGCGTTGGGCGTTGAAGAAATATTGACCAATAGGGGTTGCTGCTGACTGAGCACAGGGACGGATTCAGTTGGAGAAGCTGTCCCATTGGCAACTGAGTCTTTCGGCGCCGAGGCTGACGACGGCTCCAACGACGCCTCGAATTCTTTATTAGCCTTGACGCTGGCGTTGCCATTCACAACGGCCGCTTGTTCGGGCACGTCGTCTGCCGACTTTGGCGACAACTGCTTGCGAATGTCTTGCGGTGACAGATCTTGCTGCTTCTGCTGCTGCTGCTGCTGCTGCTCCTGCTGAAGACGCCTGATGTGCGTCTGCTTGTGTCGGCTCAAGGAGCCTGAATTTCGGAAAAATTTTATTACACAGCGGCAGCCCACTGAAACACACAGGGAGAGGAAACGGCAGCCCACTGAAACACACAGGAAGAGGAAACGGCAGCCCACTGAAACACACAGGAAGAGGAAACGGCAGCCCACTGAAACACACAGGAAGAGGAAATGGCAGCCCACTGAAACACACAGGGAGAGGAAATGGCAGCCCACTGAAACACACAGGGAGAGGAAATGGCAGCCCACTGAAACACACAGGGAGAGGAAACGGCAGCCCACTGAAACACACAGGAAGAGGAAACGGCAGCCCACTGAAACACACAGGAAGAGGAAACGGCAGCCCACTGAAACACACAGGAAGAGGAAATGGCAGCCCACTGAAACACACAGGGAGAGGAAATGGCAGCCCACTGAAACACACAGGGAGAGGAAATGGCAGCCCACTGAAACACACAGGGAGAGGAAATGGCAGCCCACTGAAACACACAGGGAGAGGAAATGTCACCCCACTGAAACACACAGGGAGAGGAAATGGCAGCCTACTGAATTACACAGGGAGAAGAAATGGCAGCCTACTGAAACACACAGGGAGAGGAAATGGCAGCCCACTGAAACACACAGGGAGAGGAAATGTCACCCCACTGAAACACACAGGGAGAGGAAATGGCAGCCCACTGAAACACACAGGGAGAGGAAATGTCACCCCACTGAAACACACAGGGAGAGGAAATGGCAGCCTACTGAATTACACAGGGAGAAGAAATGGCAGCCTACTGAAACACACAGGGAGAGGAAATGGCAGCCCACTGAAACACACAGGGAGAGGAAATGTCACCCCACTGAAACACACAGGGAGAGGAAATGGCAGCCTACTGAAACACACAGCAAGAGGAAATGGCAGCCCACTGAAACACACAGGGAGAGGAAATGGCAGCCCACTGAAACACACAGGGAGAGGAAATGTCACCCCACTGAAACACACAGGGAGAGGAAACGGCAGCCCACTGAAACACACAGGAAGAGGAAACGGCAGCCCACTGAAACACACAGGAAGAGGAAACGGCAGCCCACTGAAACACACAGGAAGAGGAAATGGCAGCCCACTGAAACACACAGGGAGAGGAAATGGCAGCCCACTGAAACACACAGGGAGAGGAAATGGCAGCCCACTGAAACACACAGGAAGAGGAAATGGCAGCCCACTGAAACACACAGGGAGAGGAAATGTCACCCCACTGAAACACACAGGGAGAGGAAATGGCAGCCTACTGAATTACACAGGGAGAAGAAATGGCAGCCTACTGAAACACACAGGGAGAGGAAATGTCACCCCACTGAAACACACAGGGAGAGGAAATGGCAGCCTACTGAAACACACAGCAAGAGGAAATGGCAGCCCACTGAAACACACAGGGAGAGGAAATGGCAGCCCACTGAAACACACAGGGAGAGGAAATGTCACCCCACTGAAACACACAGGGAGAGGAAATGGCAGCCTACTGAATTACACAGGGAGAAGAAATGGCAGCCTACTGAAACACACAGCAAGAGGAAATGGCAGCCCACTGAAACACCCTGGGAGAGAGATGGGAGGGGTATAGTTCACAGAAACACAGCCAGTGATAAAATTCAAACCCAAAGACTAACCAGACTGGTTGAATGTCCGGCCGCAATAGTTGCAGACGTAGGGCCGCTCTCCAGTGTGTATCCGCTTGTGCACTTTAAGCACGTTCATCAGCGTGAACGATTTGCCGCACAGATTACAGGGAAAACACCTGTTCTGCTTGCTCTTGTCACCGCCAATTGGCACTAAGGAATCGTCTTGAACAGGTGTGGCGGCGGCTGCGTTATCATTGCGAACAACAGTGTCAACAACATCGGCTACCACTGCGGCAGCAACATTGGCGCTAGCATCACGACCAGTTTCGTCTTCTTCATCAACATCGTCAGCTTCTTCTCCTGGAAGAGTCGCATCGCGTTCTTCTTCATCGTCTGAATCGTCGTTGCCAGCGGCAGGGGCAGCGGCGGCGGCAAGGGCTGGGGCATCAACAGCCGCCGCTGCTGAGTTATTGCTAGTTGACGGGCTAGTGTTATTAACTAGCAGCTGCTGAACTGCCGCGGTGGACAAGGCTGACATTGCTGTTGAGCCGCTGGAAAAAGTTTTATCCTGCTCAGGCTTTAAACAGTCTCTCTCTCTGTTTCCCTATTTTATAAAGCGCCACTTCTTGCCTACCCCTAGGGAAATCGAGTACGCCATGCGATGATGAGTAAGAAAATGGTCTATGCTCTCTGCAAGGCGTTTTGTACACTCGGTGTGTACATTTCTTACCGAACTCAAAACTAAGCCCACCCACCCCATTGTAAGTGGAGGGGAAGAGAAAGACGGATTGGTGTTCCTTTCCCCCCATACTAAGCTCGGCGTGTTAGTTATCCCTCTCCTATCCAACCTGTCTATCCGTCTGTATAGCAAATGCTAACAAAGACCACTCCTACCCCGAGGCAAAAGCTCCGCTCTACTACATTAGGGATGAAGGGGCACACAAAAGTAAAGCCACGCCACGCATCCCCCAAATTAGATTGCGCGAACCGCATTTAGTAGTTAAATTTTCGCCTATTCTTCCTATACGAATAGCCAACCCCCACCCCCTGTGCACGCATTCCTGTGTCATCGCTGTTTGGCTTATACACTCCTTCCGTTATCGATTTTTCCTGACAAAGTAGAGTGAAGTTCGAGTCTAGCAGTTCGGGGAAGAATACACAGACGCTCTTTTAAACAATTGCGCAATCATTTGTATGCGCGTAAGTTTTCTTATCTTACTCATACCCGACCGAGTACCAATACGTTGAATGAGCAAGCTTGAAGCAACAAGGCCTCAAAGTGTAATGAGGCACTAAGCCTATGGATTGTTACCATAGCAAGGGGACGTTGATAATGGCTCCGATAGCTAAACACGATGATTGTGTTCAGTCTGCGGAGGGTGGAGCGAATTCGCGCTTGGCGCGAAAATTGCTCGGACAGGCGCGAATCCGCGAATTCTGAAGCCATGGCACGAATTTTTTGGCTCCTCAATGGCGCGAATTTTCAAGCCCTGTTTCATCTAATTGCCTATACAAAGCAAATTTTGCTGCTTTTTTTCTACTTGTCTGTCACTTCTGTTTTTAGTAAATAAAATTTCCAAAACTTTGTGTAAAACGTTTTCTTGATTGAAGACCATTCTTCAATCATGCGATCGATTTCATGATCTGATTCAAGATTGAGCTGGGAAATGCAGTAGACCAGTGATGTGCCCGTCTACCAGATGAGATGCCAGTAGAAAAAGAAGTTGGATGCAATTGACAGGTAGAATGGAGGGAATACGGTTCATGAAAGGCTTCATTCCACTTTCCCCGGGGTTTGATTTGATGGCAGTGTGTTAATTGAGGCCCAATATCAAGCTGCTCATATTATAAAGAATTTGTTACTCAGTTTACATTGGACTCATTTATAGTCATCAGTAGTTACCTACAAGCCAGTGGGCCTGTGGCAGGTATAGTTAAAAACTTGCATCGTTTCATAATTGTCGTGCATACATTACATTACTAACAAATTTTCAGCTGCCATTTGCTTGGCTTGCCTGCTGCTAATGAGTAGCAAAAGCAAGAGCGTCGCCTGGAGGGACGATTGGCTCAAGCAACCGGACAAGAATGGCGATCTGATAGGCCTTTGGGCAAAGCATCTGCAGCGTCATTCTGACGAGCACAAGGACAAGGCGCTCTGCTCCTGGTGCAACAAAGACTTCACCTTCCATAGTGGCATTACCAACCTAAAAAGCCACTCGGAGGCACAACAGAAGCACAAGAAGATTTCTGCAGCCAGAAGGAACTGCTTTCAACTACGCGTGACATTTGTGCGGCGAGACCAGGATGCAACTGGGCCAGCTTTGGAAGCTGCCATCAATTCTGTGAGAGCCGCGGAGGTTCGCTGCGTCGCAAGGCTTGTTTTAAAGGCCCATAGCTTTCAATCTGGGGACGACCTCGTGAAGGACCTGCGCGCGATTTTCAGCGATTCAAAGGTTGCGCAGCAAATGCAGCTGTTGGCCAAAAAAGATCAAATACTTGCTAACCGATGTGCTGTTTCCGTACTTCCGTGAGACAGTGCTGAAGGAAATGCGTGATGCTTGCTGGTTTTCGCTGCAGATAGATGAGGCCAATAACGTGAAATTGACGTTAAAGTCATTTGCATCGACATGCCACACTTGGAATCCACCACGGCTGAGCTGATGGCTGCCACTGTCTCTAACTCGGTGAAGGACTTACGCTTGGAGAAAATCCACTGCCTCGCTGTGATGAGCGACAGCTGCAATGTCATGCGGGGAGCGAAGAGCGGCACCGTGGTGCGAATGAAGAACGAAGGCTTTTCGAGCCTTATTGACCTCGGTGGCTGCTCCCTACACCACGTCGCAAACGATGCACAAAGCACGCATGTGCTGAGGCTGATCTTGGCATTGCCTGTGAAACGCTCGTCAGGGACATCTACTGCCACTTCAAGTTCTCCTTTGCTAAGCAGGACAATTTCGACTCCTTGGTGTCCGAATTCACCGAGATCAAAAAGATAGTCCTCCTGCGACCGATCGCCACTCGCTGGCTGCATGTACTGCCTGTCGTGGAGCGCGTTCTGCAACTGTACGAGCCATTGGTGAGGTTCTTCTCTGGCAATGCGAAGCATTCGGGCTCGAAAGTTGCGAGCATTCAGGCATCTTTGCGAGACCCGAAGACGAAGTTCTTCCTTACTTTCCTGGCCGAGGTCCTGAAGCCGGTGCAGGACTTTGAGGTCCTCTTCCAATGCGAGCAGCCTCAGATTCACCTGCTCCACAGCCAGCTACTGGAGCTGATGAAGCGCTGGCTACTTCGCATCACCAGGCCGGAACACCTGCCGGAGAAGTTTTGGAAGGTAGACTTGGAAGACCTAGCTGTGTGGCTCTCGCCGTACAACATTGGAGAGCTGGCCAAGCGACTTTTCTCCGACTTGTCAGCAGCCGACCAGCAGAGCAGCCTGTCGTCCGTCAAGAGCTTCTTCAAGGTGGGCACGGAGAAGCTGCAATGCTATCTGCCCTTTGGCAAGGGCTTTCTACGTGCCTGTCAGATTCTGGACCTAAAGAAGCAACAGCATCCAAAGTTCGTGACATGGGTAGGCAATTTGGCACGCAGTCTGCGGAACTCGTTTCCTGCACGGAGATCGGCAGCTTGGAGGTGGAGGCCAGACTGCACCAGGCTGAAACAAACCCTGTTGCCGCTGAAGGCGCCGACATGCTGGCCTTCTGGAAGGCTGTTTCCAGTGGCAACAACTGGCCTCTGCTCATTCCGTGCGATTCTTGTCCTACCTCATGGTAACGCAGAAGTGGAGCGAGTGTTCAGCATGCTGAGTGACAGAGTGACAAAGAAGCGCTCCCTGTTGCAACCTACCAGTCAAGGCTCTGATCGTGTCACGTTCCTGCATGGTATCGCAGCAATGGAGTGCAGCCTCCTTCCTGTCACTGGCTCGTTGAGTAACATGTGCAGCAGTGCTCACGCCTCGTATCGTCAGAGGCTAAAAGATGAAGCAGCCGCGGAGAAGCAGAAGCGTGCGAAGGAGCTGGAGGCATCGCTTGTCGCAAAAGTTCAGGCCAAGAAGGCTTGCAAGCACATTGCAAGTCTCGAAGAGAAGCTGGCTGAGAAGAAGGAACTTGAGGAAGAGGTGAAGGAGAAGGAGGTAGCGCACCAACTGCTGCTCTGCACGCAGAAAGCATTTGACAGCCACGAGCAGAAGATCGAAGCACTGCGCAAGGAACGTGAGCAACTCCAGAAGCGCAAAGAGAAGGAAGCGGTGCGCGTTACTGAAAAGTCCAAAAAACGGCAGAACTGACTGACTCTTTAATGCTGAACTTACTCCTGCATCAGTTCAGAGCAGGCCTACACGGCTTATAGTGCTAAAGGCTTAAAGAATTGGGTGGCTTTGCACAATGATTCATTAATTTTTTACTTTTTCCCAACTATGTTATATTCATGTTCACTTCTCCATACTTACTTACTCTTTCTTTCCTTTGCATGGGAACTACTTTGCATAAGTCAATGCTGTTTTCTGGTACAATATATTGCCTATTCTACTGTGTGCTATGCAATGTAGTCAGGCACATGTTAAGGATGTGGGTTGAATGATGGAGTCCTTGCCTGCAACCATTTTTGCATTTTGCCAGCTGTGGATTTATTTTTGTTTATGTAAAATCTGCTGCTGAAATCAGCTCAAATCAGGGACTTGAGCAATGAAAATATTTTTAAGGGCTAAAATTTCAACATTACTAGGATGTACCTTGTGTTTGTGGATGGAGACTTGGATGGGTTGTCTTGGCATAAATTTATCATGACACTTAGTAAAAATAAAAATATACTTCTAATGGACAAAATTGATTAACAATTCTCAAAAAGAAAAGTATTTTAAGCAATAGTTTTGTATCTAAAAATGTATACAAATACTAGAAAATTTATAGATGATTCACAAACAGGGTTTTTTGTGCAATAAGGATACTATAGCATCCTGACTATCTGAATCAAATCTCAAAATTTGACCTAGAATGCAAGTTAGCATCCATTTATTTTTTCTTTTTAAAAAAAAATAAAAAAATTTGAGTAATCAAATGTTGCATCCCAAACATTCAAATCACATCCTGAAATTAGAGACAAATGGCAACTTATACCTGGTAAAAAACCTAATTTCCAAAATTGTGCCCATATATATAAAAGAACTATCTTTTGCAATTTGACTTTGCTATTACTAAAATATATTAAATTAATGGTTTTTTATATTTCCAAAGTATAACAATTTTTGTCTATAGCATGTTCCTAACTATGTGTAACAGACTCTGACTATATTGTGCGCATGCACTTAAATAATAGTATACTTGAATAATGCACTTGAAGGCTGCACCTTGCATGGTTAATTTTCTCTTGTTTTTGTCTGCATCACTCCTGCATAGCATAAGGCTTCTAGAAACTTCCATTACTTCTGATTGGCTGCAATGTACTTGTCATTGTTTATTATTTCATTACTGCATAGTTAATGAATTTCTGCACTTTTAACTATTTATCATCTATTTTATTAGGGAGGCACCACTTAAGCTGCTATCTGGAATACCCTACTCCCAAGTTTCTACACAATAAAATAAAACAAATTTTCCCATAAATAAAGCAATTTTCTCCAACTACAAAAAGTCTTAAGTCTTCAGCCTTCACTAATTTGAATATCAGCATATCTGGCTATGGGTTCTATAAAAATAATCATATATGCACAATAGTCGGCCAATCCGGCCAACTGATTTGGTGGCTGACCAAGGTAAGTTGCAAAATCATAGATAAAAGTAGCAAAATCAACATTGTAAGTCACAAAATCGGAGAAAAACGAGGGGGTAAGTTGCAAAATTGGAGAAAAATGAGGGGGTAAGTCGCAAAAATGAGGGGGTAAGTTGCAAAATGGAGAAGAATTGGGAAGATTCAAGCAAAAATAGTTTGCGGGACCTTTTTTTTGTCCTTTGAACTTTCACCCAAAGTAAGTTGCAAATTTATTGTTAAACTAAGTTGCACCGGCCAACCGAATTTTTCAAGTTGCGCACCTATGAAAATAATTTAAAAAACCATTGGCTTTGGAAGTAGCTAGGCCCTATAAAATAGTGTCATATAAATAGAGATGGACCGAAATTTCGATTTTGATTTCGATTTTCCGAAATTCGGAGCTTTTTTGCACCAATTTCGGTTTCGAATGAATTTCGGAAGTTCAAATTTCGACAAGCAATTTTTCCGAAAATCCGTTATCAGGTCGAGTACTTAATAGAGATAAAATGTAGACGGAAATCCTGGTCTTGGAGGCCTTTTCTGGTGATCTAAAGTCAGTGCCAAAGTGTTTTCCGGCCACAGTGAGATTCGGTATTTGTAGGATTCAGTTCAAAAGTGTTTCCGCTGTCAACTAAACCAGAGTTGATAAGATTGTTTGAAGCTGATCCAATTCGTGGACGCTACTGTTGTTCGAAATTGACTTGGCAAGCGAGTGCCAATAGACTTAAGGGACATTTCGTCGAAGACTGTAGAGGCTTTGAGAGCTACCTAAAGAAGCCCTACGTCAATATGGTCTTGTCTTTAATTAATCGATCATTGAGAGACTCACGCAGTTCAATCAGATCTCCGAGGTGAGAATACCCACTGTTCGGGAAATGCTCTAGGTAATTCGAAATCTATATACTAGCGCATGATTTGCACCATTTTAAATCTGTCTTGTCCTCAAAAACAGCAACTGTCAACTGAGAAAATGCGTGCAGAGGATTTGGTCTTAATTCCCTTAAAGTCAACATTTCTGGAATTTCTAGCTGCATTACACAACTGCCAATAAAATTCTTTATTCTGCTAAGTCACGAAATAATAGTGGCAATGCAACTGCAAATCTCTATGGCACATTTTAAAAGGCAGAACATACCAGAATGCATGATGAATCCATTTTTGTGCCCCATGCTAATTCACACATCTATTCATGTAGCACAGGCATTTTACTCCTTCAGGCTTTAGCACAAGACTTTATACTCAATGGGGGGCAATTCATTGGGGAGAGAGGAGGGAGAAATTTCTGTGGTTGGGCTTGTTGCAGCGGGAACCCCGCTATTGGCTAGATGCATTGCACTCGTCCCTTTCTTTATTTGTAAAACATCTCCGGTTGGTTGGGGCTGCTGGAGAATGCTCTTGCACAATATAAACCGACCGAATAAGGACACTGCGGAGAAAATATTGCGTGCCATTTTTGCGGCTCATATATAATTAAATATACACACCTGTACATACATGCGCAACACCCGGCCGACCCGGCCGAACCGGCCGGGTGACAGGACCGCCAAGCAAGGGACGTCGCAAAAAAATGGTCAGCAAAAAAAATCATCGCAACAAAAAATTCGGGAAAGGGAAGGAGAAAAACAAAAAGGAGAGACCAAGGAAAGAAGGAAGAGAAAGAGAGAAGAAAATAGAGGGAAATAATAGCAAAATTTTTCACTTTGACTGAACAACGTCGCACTTTGACTGAACAACGTCGCACTTTGACTGAACAACGTCGCACTTAGACTGAACAACGTCGCACTTAGACTGAGCAATGTCGCACTTAGACTAAGCAATGTCGCACTTAGACTAAGCAATGTCGCACTTTGACTGAACAACGTCGCACTTAGACTGAACAACGTCGCACTTAGACTAAGCAATGTCGCACTTAGACTAAGCAATGTCGCACTTAGACTAAGCAATGTCGCACTTAGACTGAACAACGTCGCACTTAGACTAAGCAATGTCGCACTTAGACTGAACAACGTCGCACTTAGACTAAGCAATGTCGCACTTAGACTAAGCAATGTCGCACTTAGCCTAAGCAATGTCGCACTTAGACTGAACAACGTCGCACTTAGACTGAACAACGTCGCACTTAGACTAAGCAATGTCGCACTTAGACTAAGCAATGTCGCACTTAGACTAAGCAACGTCGCACTTAGACTGAACAACGTCGCACTTTGACTGAACAACGTCGCACTTAGACTAAGCAATGTCGCACTTAGACTGAACAACGTCGCACTTAGACCAAGTAATGTCGCCCTTAAAGTAGTTTAACGCAGAAAAATACTATGTCGCAGATCATTGTTCTAGACTGAACAACTGATGAACTTTGAACTTTTTTATTTTAGTCTTTGGGATTAGACAGACATCAGGTTAGAACACTATCCAAACATTGGTGAGAATCTACTGTAACTGTACATAAAATTAAAAAAAACTGTTAAGAGTAATACATTTACTTTGTATTAGTATGCATGAGTTTTCTAATATCTTTGTTATAGAGATAGTAAAGTCTTTTATTGAAAATGTATGGAATCCCTTAAATGTTCATAAGGTTCAACAAGTAAAAGTAATTTTATATTCTGCGATGTTAAAAGAGTCCACTATGCAGCTCAGACTTTGCTTCTTTATCCACATCTTGATCTTCACCTTTATGTTGAGCACCCCGTCCTCCAGGAGCATCGGATGCCCAGTGATTATTAAGCCAATCATTCAGATACTTATCTGGTTCAAATTTGCTCAATGGTGGTCCATTAATGCGAATGCGCAACAGGTGTTCTAAATTATCTGGCACTAGACGTGATCTTCTGTCATATGCAACATGTTTGTAGATTGAAAATCCTCGCTCAGCTTCTGCAGATGAAATTGGCAAGGTCAACACAATCTGAATAAGATGCTTGATTCTAGGCAACCAATCAACAGTTTTCATTTCAAGAAAGTGGCCCCAAAATCGAACAGGCCCTTCAGTTCTATAGGCACAGAAATCAACTTTGTGAGCAAGCAAGCTCTGAATGAGAATATTGAATTGTCCCGAAATTGTTCTCTGCAAAGCTTGTGTAGGTGCCTCTCTAGAATCTGATTCTGATTCGGAGCCTTCTGCTGAAGCAGGATCATCTTGAAAACCAAAGCGTCTTGCAAGTGGGATTATATTTGCACTGTAGGTAAACGCATTGTGCATTGTATCAACAGTAGGCAATGACTCTGGATTTAATACATCGAATATTGAGTAGTCATCTTCAGGAAAATATCTTTGTAATTGAGTGACAATGCTATCAATAATTGTGCTTCGCACTCTATCTAGTGCAGGAAATTTTTCTTCTCCTGTGCGTACTGAGCATGCCTGCCGTCTCAGAGCAGAGCATGGCTGCTTCAATTCATACCTTGCAATTCCATCGCGACCTCCAGTACACAAGAAGTTTGACACAGATAGGTCATTTGTATGGCATCGCGAACGGAAATCTACCTCAGCACCAGGACCAACACTTTTTCGACATTTGCAGGTCTGCAAAAAATCAATTAATCGTGGCCCATTACTTGTCTTTAAGTTTTGTAATGACAGAATGAGATCTCTGTGACGCTTCTGCAGGCCAATGAAGGTGCCTTTTGCATTCTGAAACTGCAATGATTGAAACTCAAGTTGCTTTAAAATATCTGTAATAAAGAGGTGCAGGGCATAATAACGGACATTCTGGAGTGTATTCAACAGTCCGGCTGCAGTAGTTTTGCTTTCCTCATCAAAATCAGATGAAGGTGATTGAATATTTTCCAAATTTGTTATCAGTAGGTAGTAAGACTTTCGAATGACTTCCAGAGCAGACACCTCAGATGCAACCCATCGTATCCGATAAATATGCTTCAGTTCATAAAAGACTATCTCCATTGCTTCAGAAGTTCGTGCCAGAGAAGCCTTACGCTTTATTGCATGACGCATGTAAAATTTATGCAGGGCATTTATGTTTGAGTCCAGATGTTGCATGAATGGAAAGGTTTCAAACGCATGATAAATAGCTAGTTCTAATTTATGGGCTGCACAGTGATGCTGGAAGAATTCATTTTTGGCCCAAGGTCTTAATTGGCTAATCATTCCAGCCCGACTTCCTGTCATAACTGATGCTCCATCAGTTGTTACACCCCACAGCCTTTCTGAAATATTTGCATGGAGATTGTCTCTGGTGAACATTTCAATGAGCATGTCATATATTGTTCGTCCTGTTTCCACTTCAGTCAGACGTTTGAACCGGTAAAAATACATCATAGGCTTGCTTTCCTCTAGCATCCTGAAGTATATCATTAAGTAGCTGTTAGAATGTACATCAGATGTGGTATCAAGAACAATTGCAATAGGATACTTTGATCCTTGAATATATTTCAATAGTGAGTTGTGCATTGTAGTGCTTATTGATGCAGCCATGGCTGTGGCACTCTTCCGGTGCCTATGATGAGTACCCATATTCAAGCCGTTCTTCTCTTGCAGCTCAATTATCCGAATATGTGAACTATATGGAACATTTGCTTTTACTTCAGCATACAGAGATGTTAAAACTCGTGCTGTTATCTCATCCCTTTTGGCTCTTGCTAATCGAGCTGCACTACTCATCTGTTCAATTTGCTTTGCAAGTATTGAATTGAACTTCTCCTTCATCCACTGGATGGCTTCTCGGTGCAGTGCATTCGTTGAATGTTCTTGTAGCTTCCGTCGCACACTATCTTTGGTGTGTTCACTAGGAATATAGCCTTTCTCTGTTGAAAAGGAGGACTTTCGCTGCTGTGCTTGAAGTGCTGCTCGAGGAACATTTTTTATGAAATCTAAGCAGAAACGACACTTTATTCCCGATTTTGACAGGTCATCTGAATTCTGAGAGTACATGAACCATGTCTTCATTTCTTGTGACACAAACTTCCTCGAAAAATGCCTAAAATGCGTAGAGGGATAGTCAGGAAATAAAGAGAGAAAAACGAAATTATTCATCACAAATCACTAGACATCTTGTCATGAAACATATGCTTCAAAATTGTGGATTCAATAATTTCAATACATATAGCATAGATAATATACTTAATATTGTACGAGTTATATTCATACCGGTTTTGATGAGTCTCTAATGAATCCAGCCACTCTTCTTGAAACTTGCTCTTGTCTTCCCATTCCTTAGTGACCTGCTGATCTGTCTCACATTGTGTAACTGCACTTGTGCCAGTACACTTGTTTTTCTTTTGAGGAGGTCCACTTTCCTCTCGTAAAACGAGAATTTCACTTTCAGAAGCTGATGTCTCTTCAGCATCCATGTCAACACGATTAGCAATGCAAGAGGATCGCTTCATTGATTGTCTTTTTAGCTGTAATTGAGTATTTAATTCTGTTTGCAGCTTACTTGTTTCTTTGTCAGTATTCAATAATTCATTTTTTTCATCTTGCATTCGCTCGCGGGAACAGTAGGCGTGTCTGATTGCATTTTCACCTTGCCCTGCAATTTCTGCAGATTGAACAGTGCGATCTCGGTTAGTTGCTATTTCCTCAGAGAATTGTATAGCCTTGGCCATTTCACTTCGATGTGTACTTGCTGAACATTGAGTTGGTAATCTTTCGACTCTTTCACTTTCAGTTCTAGTTCTACTTGTCAATGCTGATGAGGAACTAGTCGATGCTTCCATTGAGTTAGGAGGTGCATTTACAATGCCTCCAATGTTTTCTTCTAAAATCCAGTGTGCACCTGAGCAGTCATTCTCTTCCCCTGGTGTCAAATGACCAAGCTTCCACCTTGTAAAAAGCAAAGGCTTACGTTCCTCACTTACTGATGTAGGGCACCTGTTTATGGAATAGTCTGCATGGCCAGCTTCATCCCATTCTCGCGCTGGCCTCAAAATATAGTCAGGTTTGCCTCTTAGAGAGGAATAGATTGATTCAAAAAATTCACATCTGTTATTTTGTGTACTTCTTGCATATATTATCATGTCATGTAAGTGACGTTTTATGATCTCTGCCATGGAGTCAGTAATTGTGAGTGTATCTTGAAACACTGGTCGTCTTGTAGATGAATGCATCCTTGCAAGACGCAGTTGTCCGATGCTGTCTGTTGCATCATCTAATCTGGAATAGTCTCTTTGATGCAGAAGAATGACTGCCATTGCACTCTTCCCATTTCCATTATTTAGTGCATTTGGCTCAGTTGGCAGTTCTTTACTTGCAGACTGAAAGAAACGATGAAGGGATAGTTGCGTTATTCCAGCTGGGGCAGTCTTACTTAGTAGGCCGGATGCTTTTTTTCCTTTGTATCCAATGGATGTGTCTGTGAAGTACATATTGGCATCTTTTTGTTTTTCCTTTGATGCGATAACAAAGTAGTTACTACCATCTTTTAAGACAGAATGGTACAAATCAGCTGAAAAGGTCACAACCGGTTTTCTCACAGCACCATTGTACTCTTGTACTGCAATTACAAGATAATCTCGAAGACGTACAGTTCTTCTTGTACTTGCTGGGCAAACTACTTTCAGTTCAATGAATTCTGAATACTCTCGTGATCCAATGTTAGGTTCATCAGTATTCAGCTCATTTATAACAATCGAGCAATCGTCTGTAGGTTGACAATTGATTGAAATGGAAGCCAGAATACTCAGCAGAAATAGATGGCAAAAAACACCTTGGATTCTAATTCCAAACATACTTTGAGTTTGACAATGGATTTATTGGGATGTACAGTATTGACTATTGATATTGAATAGATGCTGCAATCCAATAACCAGTTAGCTATAGTTGAACTTGCAGTTAGATGAGTATTTCCTGAAAGCAAATGTTCATTTAAAATTATATTCAAATTCGTGCCCAAATCAGTTTCGTGTCATACTATAACAATATACAGTATCTATCAATATTTCAATTTATTTTTTGTTACAACAATTAAGCAAACAGATAAACATGTATAGAAACATACCTGCCAATTGTCCTTGACTCCTTGTCCTTCAGCTTTTGCTACTGAGTTGCAGCACAGTCGAACTTGAATTTCTATAAAGTTTCTAGCTTCTGCTAGAGCAATTTAAAATTTGTGAACAGAAAGTGGGTGGATTTCAGTTTCCAGAACACCGAGTGTAGACCATGCAAGATACAAGACACACAGTTGCAAAGAATCTTATACAGTTCGCAAGGCCTAGCTAAAAAAACTACATGTAGCTGCTTATCATCAAAATCTACTAAAGGTCTAAAGTCCACAAAGTATCTTTCAAGATAAAAGTACAGCAATTGTGCTATTCCTACTGTATGCCAGTACAGCATAGCTGAAGTTGCATAGTATACATGTAATGTACATGTAGCCTACAATCATTTCTTTACCTTTGAAAATGAAATGCAATTGCAGATTTTTCAGTGCTTCAATTTACTGTATTTTTTGCACGTACCTTCTTTGCAAATAGCATATTGAATTGCACACTGTTCTAGTCATTACATTACGTACATGTAATTCAGTACTTGCATTAGAGTGCTTCTTTTTATGCTGACCATTGACGTCAATGTGATTGTCACTTTCATGAATGTACATCATATATCAAATTCAATATTTTGTTGTGGGTTGAATTTACTTCTCCTCCTTGATAAACAACATTATTCTCTTATTGTAAGCTCCTATGACAGAAATTGCTTCTATGTAGTGTGTATGAAAATTTGTTAAACCTTTGTCTTTTCAAATTTCCGGAAAAAGAAGCATTTCGCACTCGTCAATGCAAGTTACAAGTAATTTTTTTCATTTCTAAGAACAGTATACTTTCTTTTAGTAATACTATGAGAACCAAAAAAAATTTTCACGAATTGCTAAGACCTCTATACTATAGGTATGTCGCATTTTTTGTCAGAAACAATGTCGCACTGGCCGGGTAAGATTCAGGAGGTTGCGCATGTATGCACCTGTACCATAGAACCCTAGGTCTCAGTCTGTATCAGAAATAATATTTGAAAGTAATTAAAACACGTAGTACGAAACAGTACTACGTGCAGCCAACAGCAGTTCAGAGAATATCCTGAACGACAGTGACGAGACTGTTGCTGCTGTTGCTTTGAGCTGCTCAACAATGTCTGCACGTAACCACAGTGCCTGCAACCTCGAAGCCTTCGACGATTGGTCCAGTGGCGCGGCGGGACACAGCTCACCAAAGCCGAGAGGCCAGCCACTAATTTCTGCGGCTGATGAACTACACCGCTACATCCGTGAAGCTCCACTGCCTAGACCTGGAGATGCTAAAATGCAAACGGCTAACACACTGCGCTGGTGGTCCGTCAACCGCTTCAAGTACCCACTGCTAGCCAAAGTCGCTCACAAGTACCTCGCCGTGCCGCCATCAAGTGGCGACTCAGAGCGGCTCTTCAGCGTGGAAAGCCTAATTGTTACGGAGAAGAGGAACCGACTTTCGCCAGAAATGGCTCAAATGCTGCTATTCATTGACGGAAATTTAAATTTAAAAGTCTGACACTGAGTTTTTTATTTGCACGATTGAATTCACCGTCTGAATTTGTTGCTTTCATGAGCCTCGCAGCATCAGAATATTGCTTATACATATGTACAGTGTGTAATGTACTGTACATTGAATGCAAAAAATAACTAGACTTGCACAGCAGCCTGACTTCTTGCTCATAAAAACGAACCTAATTTCGTTTATTTGCACTGGATTCAAATCCAAAATTTTCTAGTGTACTGTACATGTAGTATTCAACAGCAAAATTTGCAATAATCACATACAATACATGTACGAGATCGATATACGTGTACATGTAAGCAATCGTAAGCAATTGTAAATATAAAAGTGAGCCTTGCAAACGATTGATTGAAAAGTAGAAGTACCGACATGACTGATGTCCGATGAAACAATTCACTGGATGATCAATGGCTTAACTTGTTAAAACATGTTGATGTATGTTACTCGAAAACGTTGCAGGATGCTTTCTTGGAAACAAAAACGTTCAAATTAATATGATTATTCGCAGTATTAGTCAATAGAAAAACAAACATTTCGTTCATTCAATTGTTTAGGAAATTAATTGTACTACGTGTACTACATCTATATAGGAAGTTCCATAAAAATTTCGATTTCGGAACTTTCCGAAATATTGCGATTTCGGAAGATATCGACTTTCGATTTCGATTTCGATTTCGATAGAAATTTCACTTCTGGTCCATCTCTACATATAAATACTTACATTCCATGGCACAATAAGAATTATATTGACTTGAATAAAAAATTTAGGAAAAACAAATAATTGTAAGGATATACTTTTAATTAAATAAAATTTTGAACCACTTTCAAAATAAAATTTTAATACAACCATGAAGATCAATAAAACCAATAGTTCAAATGTGTTTCATCCACTATCAAGTATGCAAACTCATGGACTAATTGCACTAGCAATAAATTGTAATGTTGTGTAATAAGATTATAAGGCGTATTAGTACCTACACATGGCATAGTTACTCTTACAATTTAGGTAGAATAGGCCTATGTAATTTTTATTTTTAATTGAAACTCTATTTATATTTGTGTAACTTATTATTGAGAGGTTCTAGGAAAAGCTTAAAAGTAAATTATTAGTTTTTAGGGCTGTCTTTAAAAAAATAGGGACACCTATCCGCTATGATAATGATGCCTCTGTTTTTAGGTCTTAAGGCATAGCCAAGTAAAAAAGTTTCAACCAAACAAACTTGAATGTGTATGTTGCGCGCTGTAGTCAGAAAACTGAGGTTAGGGTTTGGCGAAAGAAAGACTGGTAGGGACAGGGAATTCGTGTTGGGAAAAAGCCTCATAGGAGGTCGAGGTCCTACTCCGAATGCAATGCAGTGCACGTAAGTGGCACGCGCGCGCATGACTTTTCTGTGGGATTCAAATTTGCAGTGATTCTTCGAAATTAGCCGATGTCAATTTAAACACAATCGGCGTAAATTAGAGAATTTAGACGATTTTTTGTTCTAAAAGCAGAATAACTCTGATTCTAGAACTATAACCAATGGGAAATTGAAAAGCCCAAAATAGAATAAGTGCATTATAACCGCCACATACGTCTAAAAAGCAATATAATTCAGTAAATTATCATAAATATATAATATTTCTTGCGTTGGAATCAGGGCCGTAAAATTAATTTTTTTAAATGTTAAAGAACGTTAAAGGCGGTCCCCAAACTAATAATTCTCGGTCGGTTCAAGAAAATTTCTAGATCAAAATTCCAGAACCAGAAAACGGTTAATTCTGTACAATCGAATCTGAAAATGGAATGCGCAAAATAAAACGTTTCTAACCAATTCCTGTTCTGGAATCGGTAGAATGAAAAATGAAAAGCCTCTTGGTGGGATTTTTAGTGAATACAGTAAAACAATGATAATAATAAATCTTGGCAAGCTTCACTGTCACATCACAAACTCATGCCCAGACCTTAAAAGATATTTAAAAATCGTGAGATGACCGACTGCGTGCATATATATTGACGATGCAACTAGACAGTTTTGAGAGCGGCTAACAACAGCTGGACAGAGTAAATTAATTGTGTCTAGTGTCGTCCTGATGTTTAACATAATGGTCGAGCTCTTAGCCGAAAGTGATATACATGTATACATGTAGTGTAGACCTGTGATAAAGAGTACTTCATCCGCTCGTCTGCTGATATCGAGGAAGTTTCGCGCACCCTCGGCGGTCCGTTTCTGGTAGTTCGCGATGATGTAAGGCGTTGTCGAGGACTTAGCTTGGCTCAACCTGTGCGCGCTCTTGTGTTGTTGAGCCTAAAAAAAGTCCCGTCGCTTGCGTCATCGATTGGTATTATTGTAAGTTAAACTATTTGTGTCGTTTCACTAAATTTCATATCGTTGAAAGACCATTTTAATTATTTCGATACAGAATTACATTTATTATAAATCAAATCAACAAAAATCAATTAATCCACATGAGTTTCTTTAAGTGCAGCTACTACTGACTTACGATAGACAGTAGTAGCTTACATGTATGTGCAACCTGGCTGGTATTACTGTTCAAGACATTTGTATAAGAACTCAGTATCGAATTGTTCGTATGATAATTGACTAAAAAAATTCTTTAGCAGCAATGCATCTGATAAGATTTTAATAAACGGAAGCGTGCCATGAAATTAATTTTTCTGCGCCGGTTTTTGTTTTCTCAGAATGCAAAATCTCATGAACATTGATTTTTAGCAGTATTGATTTTGGATATGTTTTTACACTCAGAATGCGGAACTCTGCAAAGGCAGCTAAAAATATTAAAAAAAATATTTATTGCTACACGCAGATGCATAACTTATTCAGCCATTTCCGGATTTACATGCAGTCACCAGTGTGCAATTTTCGCAGGATTATTATTACAATAGACCGTTGAGCGTGCATTAATTTTTCTGTTGCTGTTGCATATTACAGGAAGTAAAGATATTCGGATAGCAGGCGTGAAATGGGGCCAAAAATATGTAACTAGAGCAGGAACTTAAAGAAAGAGATTGGACCAGTGCTGCTAAAAAAATAGTGGACAACCAGAGATAGTCGGCAAACATCGGCCGGCAAAAAACTGCCCGCAGGCAAATGGAGTGCTCCCACTTCAAGAATAGGTTAGTTTTTGACGCAATAAAAGACAGTAACAATAAGGCAGGCAAGTCAACTAGGAATCAGTGGCATCGGGGGTTTAGAGTGTCAGACCTCGAAACGGAAGGTCATGGTTCGATTCTCAACCTCAACCCAACCCTCGATCATCGAAAGCAATAATAATAACACTAAAATCCGTATATTTAGATTAGCCATGTCTTTAAATATAACCACGAAGGTGCATTTTATTCAGCAAAATTATGGATTAACTATAAACAGACATGGATAATGTACATTCGTCTGACTTTCGGAGGCTTAACGAACAAATTGATGGACAAATATTGCGCAGAAAGTTTAAAACATACTGCCTTATGTTAAAAAACGAAAATTACGGGGTTATCATAAAATTTGTTAAGATCTCAACTATTGGCCATTCGTAATTTACCGTCCACATTTAGGTGATAAAATTTCTATTTTGGTAGCTGGTTTTTTATTAGAATTAATATTACTTAAGATAGAAATAGAAATAACAGACTGAAACATGCTCAACAATGCATGGTTGGATAGTGTGTCGCAATCAAAAAGTATCTGTGCGTTTGAAAGGGCAGTTATGAAAACAGCAATAATTATTATCCATAATAATAAGCATAAAAATTTTTCCTTGGGAATCCGCCCTCAAATCTCACTTATTCCATGAGAATCACCCTCAAATCTCACTTATTCCATGGGAATCGCCCTCAAATCTCACTTATTCCATGAGAATCGCCGTAAAATATCACTTATTCTATGAAAAATCGCTTTTAAATATCACTTACGAGCTATTCCATGAAAATCGCCCTCCAATCTCACTTATTCTATGGAAATCTCCCTAAAATCTCAATCAATCTATGGAATCGCCTTCAAATCTCACAATTCGAATTTTATGAATTTCTCATGCTAAAGCATGCAACAGTTATGAGAACATAGAATAAAAAAATGAATGCTGCACATAGACCAGGTTACAGCTAAACGCTTTCAGCATTAACACGGGAAGGGATAATTGCTCAAAAGAAAGACGGGTCCAATCGAATCAAAATTTTCGAAGCAAATAAACAACAATGTTAATTTTATATAACGTCAATTAAGAAAAAAATTGTCATCATATGCATGCAGATATTGCACAATTAGAGAGCTGAGCGGAGAACAATACAAGCTAAGCTTGACGCATACAGACATGAGCATGTCAATCAAATAACCTTGTGATTTTGCAAGTTAAATAATGAGAAGGGGCTAGCTACACAAAGAAAAGTACAAAATCATTTAATATAATCATTTTCTAACAAAATATCAACATCGAAGCGGGGTCCAAAATTTAACTAACCCGGAAATTGATACTAAATGAATCCTATAATTTCCCAGTTTTTAATTACTTGCAGAACCAAAACATTACTATCCAGACAGTACACTAGTAGCTCGCATAAAAAATACTTCAAACAGCAATACTGGGATAAATCAAGCAGAAATAGCCAGATTGTCTCGCTCCTCCTCGACTGATGACGCATCGGAGAAGCTGGACGCCCCGGCAGCTTCGCAGCCATCGACGATGGAAGCCGATTCTGCCGTGGGAAAATCTTCGTAATCAACAAGGACTTCTTCTTCGTCGTTGCCTGCTGCTGCAAGTTGTTGATGCTGATGAAGTTGACCAGCTGCGGCTGCTGCTGCGGCGGCGGCCGCGGCGGCTGCGGCTACTGACGCCGCTGCCGATACAGACGGGGTCGCCTGGCCGCCGGTGCGTCGGGACCCGGTGGCAGCGGCGGCAGCGGCGGCCGCGTTGTCGGCTGCGTGCTTCTTGCGCCATTTGGTGCGCCGGTTCTGGAACCAGACCTGGCGTTTCGGGAAGAGTGGAAGATTGTTTATTGATTTTGTTAACGGCTGTGGGCTTTTTTAATTTATCGAAATTTCTATTTTTAACTAAATGATAAGTTTTTTGAATTTATGGATTTAATAACAATTTATCAATTCTATGTTGTTGCTGCTGATTGATTGATTGAGGAGGAGTTGTAGCCTAGTGGCTAGGGCGCCTGCCTCATGACCGGAAGGTCGTGGGTTCGAGTCCCGGCCCTAAGAGACAATTTTGCCCTTGAGCAAGGCACTTAATCCCGCATTGCTTCAGTCCAACCAGCTGAGATCGGGTACCAGTTTGAGCTGAGTAAATTTAGTGTGGCTGTTGCGGCCCCTCTAGCCCGTCAGGCTGAGCAGCTGTACACAGCCCTCGGATACGCCGCGCAACTAGCTGCGGCTGACCGTGGGCTGTACATCTGATCGAAAGGTCGGGTGTCTTAATTTATTTTTATTATTATTATTTATCAATTCCATGGATCTATTCATTTATCGATTGTATCGATTTACCGATTTTATTGATTTTTACCGGTTTTTTGTAATTTCTAAAAAAGTAAATTGTTATCAATCAAAATCTGATTAGAATTGTAAAATAAAACTTTAAGAAAAAACTTTAATTCGGGTCTTGATTTCAATTGTTAAAAAGCCGAAAAATTTTACGCAGATCGTTAGCCACATAAGAAACATTGTCGGGATCCCAAAAAATCCCAACAGCAAAAAAATTTACAATAATAACTGTAGCTAAATAGTAATAGCATAATCTGAGAGCTAATTAACATAAAATTAAATCTAAAGCAACAGAGAAAAAGTTGTATCCGGAAACAATCAATTTTGAACAATCGAAGTCCTTCATTACTGTGCGGAGTAGTAACACACCGCCCACCGAAAGATCAACATCGAAGAATCCAAGAATTGAAAACAAACAGCTGACACAGAAAACCACGCCGACAAAAATTCAATTCAATTTCGATTACAAAATCTCGAAGCAACGTGACTTTTTTCGGGAATTCAGCGTGCCATCCGTTATTAGTTAGGCATTCCTTTTTCGAGCATCGCAGTTAATTAGCTTTATGACCCAGCGGAAATGGGGAAACAGTGGCGGCGCGAGCGCTTCGTGGGATATTTTAGGGTCGCCCGGTTGTAACCCTAGACAGCATGAAGTTATAATGTGCACACAGGTCTAACACTAAACCTTGATGTAGATTATTTTCATTGCAAGCTGTACCCTCCTACTTAACTAACAACAACACTTCATATCAAAAGAGTGATTAGATAGAGAGATAGATAGAGAGATAGATAGATAGATAGATAGATAGATAGATGTATAGATAGATAGATAGATAGATAGATAGATAGATAGATAGATAGATAGATAGATAGATAGATAGATAGATAGATAGATAGATAGATAGATAGATAGATAGATAGATAGATAGATAGATAGATAGATAGATAGATAGATAGATAGATAGATAGATAGATAGATAGATAGATAGATAGATAGATAGATAGATAGATAGATAGATAGATAGATAGATAGATAGATAGATAGATAGATAGATAGATAGATAGATAGATAGATAGATAGATAGATAGATAGATAGATAGATAGATAGATAGATAGATAGATAGATAGATAGATAGATAGATAGATAGATAGATAGATAGATAGATAGATAGATACATAGATAGATAGATAGACAGATAGATAGATAGATAGATAGATAGATAGATAGATAGATAGATAGATAGATAGACAGATAGATAGATAGATAGATAGATAGACAGATAGATAGATAGATAGATAGATAGATAGATAGATAGATAGATAGATAGATAGATAGATAGATAGATAGATAGATAGATAGATAGATAGATAGATAGATAGATAGATAGATAGATAGATAGATAGATAGATAGATAGATAGATAGATAGATAGATAGATAGATAGATAGATAGATAGATAGATAGATAGATAGATAGATAGATAGATAGATAGATAGATAGATAGATAGATAGACAGATAGATAGATAGATAGATAGATAGATAGATAGATAGATAGATAGATAGATAGATAGATAGATAGATAGATAGATAGATAGATAGATAGATAGATAGATAGATAGATAGATAGATAGATAGATAGATAGATAGATAGATAGATAGATAGATAGATAGATAGATAGATAGATAGATAGATAGATAGATAGATAGATAGATAGATAGATAGATAGATAGATAGATAGATAGATGGATAGAGAGATAGAGAGATAGATGGATAGATAGATAGATAGATAGATAGATAGATAGATAGATAGATAGATAGATAGATAGATAGATAGATAGATAGATAGATAGATAGATAGATAGATAGATAGATAGATAGATAGATAGATAGATAGATAGATAGATAGATAGATAGATAGATAGATAGATAGATAGATAGATAGATAGATAGATAGATAGATAGATAGATAGATAGATAGATAGATAGATAGATAGATAGATAGATAGATAGATAGATAGATAGATAGATAGATAGATAGATAGATAGATAGATAGATAGATAGATAGATAGATAGATAGATAGATAGATAGATAGATAGATAGATAGATAGATAGATAGATAGATAGATAGATAGATAGATAGATAGATAGATAGATAGATAGATAGATAGATAGATAGATAGATAGATAGATAGATAGATAGATAGATAGATAGATAGATAGATAGATAGATAGATAGATAGATAGATAGATAGATAGATAGATAGATAGATAGATAGATAGATAGATAGATAGATAGATAGATAGATAGATAGATAGATAGATAGATAGATAGATAGATAGATAGATAGATAGATAGATAGATAGATAGATAGATAGATAGATAGATAGATAGATAGATAGATAGATAGATAGATAGATAGATAGATAGATAGATAGATAGATAGATAGATAGATAGATAGATAGATAGATAGATAGATAGATAGATAGATAGATAGATAGATAGATAGATAGATAGATAGATAGATAGATAGATAGATAGATAGATAGATAGATAGATAGATAGATAGATAGATAGATAGATAGATAGATAGATAGATAGATAGATAGATAGATAGATAGATAGATAGATAGATAGATAGATAGATAGATAGATAGATAGATAGATAGATAGATAGATAGATAGATAGATAGATAGATAGATAGATAGATAGATAGATAGATAGATAGATAGATAGATAGATAGATAGATAGATAGATAGATAGATAGATAGATAGATAGATAGATAGATAGATAGATAGATAGATAGATAGATAGATAGATAGATAGATAGATAGATAGATAGATAGATAGATAGATAGATAGATAGATAGATAGATAGATAGATAGATAGATAGATAGATAGATAGATAGATAGATAGATAGATAGATAGATAGATAGATAGATAGATAGATAGATAGATAGATAGATAGATAGATAGATAGATAGATAGATAGATAGATAGATAGATAGATAGATAGATAGATAGATAGATAGATAGATAGATAGATAGATAGATAGATAGATAGATAGATAGATAGATAGATAGATAGATAGATAGATAGATAGATAGATAGATAGATAGATAGATAGATAGATAGATAGATAGATAGATAGATAGATAGATAGATAGATAGATAGATAGATAGATAGATAGATAGATAGATAGATAGATAGATAGATAGATAGATAGATAGATAGATAGATAGATAGATAGATAGATAGATAGATAGATAGATAGATAGATAGATAGATAGATAGATAGATAGATAGATAGATAGATAGATAGATAGATAGATAGATAGATAGATAGATAGATAGATAGATAGATAGATAGATAGATAGATAGATAGATAGATAGATAGATAGATAGATAGATAGATAGATAGATAGATAGATAGATAGATAGATAGATAGATAGATAGATAGATAGATAGATAGATAGATAGATAGATAGATAGATAGATAGATAGATAGATAGATAGATAGATAGATAGATAGATAGATAGATAGATAGATAGATAGATAGATAGATAGATAGATAGATAGATAGATAGATAGATAGATAGATAGATAGATAGATAGATAGATAGATAGATAGATAGATAGATAGATAGATAGATAGATAGATAGATAGATAGATAGATAGATAGATAGATAGATAGATAGATAGATAGATAGATAGATAGATAGATAGATAGATAGATAGATAGATAGATAGATAGATAGATAGATAGATAGATAGATAGATAGATAGATAGATCCTCCCACAGGAAAAGCCAGCCTCAGTCCAAATGGGCGGTGCCCCATTCATTGGCCAGAGTATCCAAGCTGTGCAATTATGCATGCATAATGGGTGGCTTATGAGGTCTTAAACTGCTACATATAATTAAAATTTTATTGGTTTGAAGTTCTGCATCAAGCCAAGCGCCAATGCTTTTAGTCCTGGAAATGGGGAAAAGACATTGCAGAGTTTTTAATAGCCCGAGGCGGGTGTTAGACTGGAGTTGAGTGAGTGATCCCTCCCCCCCTGCCCACTGCTTGGCAGTTGCCACCAAGGATCGCTGTTTTTTTAGCCTTGTATCGCCACACAAACTCACGCGTGGGTCCCTGTCTGAAATGTGGTTCTCACGAAGCAGCTAATTACATTTCCCCCCCTCCCTCCTTGAAATGAGCTCACTAATAAAGTATTGCTGCCTGGTCGCGGAGTCATTTTGCTCCGCCAACCATTGCCTAGCAAGTTGCTCCGCCGATGTCATAAACTCAGAAAAAATTAGCATAGCCGCTTTGTGTTATTTTATTGTCTATATTGCATTGAGGCGGCTGGCTGCAATCGATTATGCTTATTGTATAGAGGACTTCGACGTTTAGCTAAGGGGTGACGAAAAGGGGTTTAAGCTTATCGTGAGCTCTTTTTTATTGAGTGCCAGCGGCGCTTAATGGCGGAGTTGGGGGTGCTGAGCCGACGCCCCGGCTCTCTATTATGTGAGTGATGAAATAGCGAAGCTCGCCAACATGTCTGAACTTTTCGATTTCGGTTCGGCTGACTAATTTTGTCTATGGGCTTGTTTTTATGCGTTGATGATTCTCTACCTAGCACCAAGATTCTCTATCTAGCGTCAAGATTCTCTATATCTAGGGTTAAGATTCTCTATCTAGCGCCAAGATTCTCTATCTAGTGCCAAGATTCTCTATCTAGCGCCTAGATTCTCCACCTAGCGCCAAGATTCTCTACCTAGCGCCAAGATTCTCCACCTAGCGCCAAGATTCTCTATCTAGCGCCAAGATTCTCTATCTAGCGCCAAGATTCTCTATCTAGCGCCAAGATTCTCTATCTGGCGCCAAGACTCTCTATCTAGCGCCAAGATTCTCTATCTAGCGCCAAGACTCTCTATCTAGCACCAAGACTCTCTATCTAGCGCCAAAAATCCTTATCTGATGCGCCCAAAATTCTCTGATACTAAAATCGGCGCCCTGGTCCCACAACCCCCGAATCCTCGATGTGACTTCCCAAAATTGATGCTGCATTCTTGCCGCTGCGTGTTGGGAAAACCAAGTAACTTCCAGACTCCGTGCTTCATCTCCGAACCAATATTCGGCATTTAATCCAAACAATTCATGCAGACCGCATTACAGCAACGCTCCCAGCCTCAGTAAAGCAATTTGACAGTGAGGCGGCATGTGACAGCTAGGAATCAAAACTTGCTGGCAGTCACACATTTTTATATCATCAAAGGTGTCTGCTTTCATGAGAGAGAGAAAGAATTCGAGGAATACACCTATCTGTTCACGGCTGCAAATGAAAGCTTTAGGGGGGTGACAGTGTCTGCAACAATTTCTCTTTTCTTTTCTAAGAATGCCGCTTTATTGTCACGCTTATTTTCAGCAGAGGAAAGTGGGGATCCGACTATATAAGACGGGGAAGAAAGTGTTACACAGAAATTCACTTCAACATTTCCTTGTCTTTCAAGCAGAAAGTCTGCAACAGCCGAATCGGCAGTTCTTTTGCCGGTGTCGTGTCTTCTTTATGAATAGCCGTCAGAGGGGTGAATGAGGGGGCTTTTATTTTTGACTACATCATTTGGGACGCCACCCGACACAAAATAAAGCAGCCCATGATGGGGCCCAGCTTCTCGCTTCTGCCGGCTATAGGGGTTGCGTTGCTAACATAAAAATTTAACGCTTAGAGGACAGCTGCTTGCTGCCGCCTAAAAACTGCTTTAGTTGGGGCCATTTTTAGCGCCTCGGCCATATGGCATCGGAGTAAATTGTCACTTATAGAAATGGAACTTCAGGGTCTGGTCTGCATGCTGCTTGCCAGTCTGTTCGCAGCTGCCTTGCATGCATTGACAGCATTGATTTCATTATTTTTAGCATGTTTTGTCCGCTATTTATTTACCTAACTAACTAACTAACTAACTAACTAACTAACTAACTAACTAACTAACTAACTAACTAACTAACTAACTAACTAACTAACTAACTAACTAACTAACTAACTAACTAACTAACTAACTAACTAACTAACTAACTAACTAACTAACTAACTAACTAACTAACTAACTAACTAACTAACTAACTAACTAACTAACTAACTAACTAACTAACTAACTAACTAACTAACTAACTAACTAACTAACTAACTAACTAACTAACTAACTAACTAACTAACTAACTAACTAACTAACTAACTAACTAACTAACTAACTAACTAACTAACTAACTAACTAACTAACTAACTAACTAACTAACTAACTAACTAACTAACTAACTAACTAACTAACTAACTAACTAACTAACTAACTAACTAACTAACTAACTAACTAACTAACTAACTAACTAACTAACTAACTAACTAACTAACTAACTAACTAACTAACTAACTAACTAACTAACTAACTAACTAACTAACTAACTAACTAACTAACTAACTAACTAACTAACTAACTAACTAACTAACTAACTAACTAACTAACTAACTAACTAACTAACTAACTAACTAACTAACTAACTAACTAACTAACTAACTAACTAACTAACTAACTAACTAACTAACTAACTAACTAACTAACTAACTAACTAACTAACTAACTAACTAACTAACTAACTAACTAACTAACTAACTAACTAACTAACTAACTAACTAACTAAGTAACTAACAAGCTAAAAAATGAAACTCACCTTAACCTGGCTCTCAGACATTCCCAAAAGGAAAGCCAGCTGAGCCCTTTCTGGTCCAGCCAAATATTTGTGCTGTTCAAACGTTTTCTCCAGAGCAAAGATCTGCTGCCCACTGAATGTTGGCCTCGTGTGCTTCCGCTTCGCGTCGTTGGCTGCTGCTGCTGCCGCTGCTGCTGCCGCCGCTGCCGCCGATGGCATTCCGCCACCGTTGCTGACTTCGCCTTCGCAACCGGGGACACCGATGACGTTGCCGGTTCCGCTTGTTGCTTTGTCAGTCAGAGAACCTGTGGCGAGGTTTGTATGGCTCTGGGTCACTCCTCAGTGTCTCTATTTAGAGTTATTTTGAGTTTCTTCCCAGTTTCTGCAGTCCTTGCCGTTCTGTCTGGTCCCTGGCTTTACAAAATGCACCCCGGCCCCTTATTCTTACAATAATTACAATCCATCTTTTTTTCCAAAACTTTGCAACAATCAAGCCCAACAAAATATGTATGTTCGTGACAAAATGTAGTGGAAGAAAACTCAAAATAAAAATCTATTTTATCAAGGAAATCTATAATTCAAATATGCAAATTAAAATAGAAATGAGGCTGAATTTCTAATAATTATGCAAACGCAGATTTATTAAATTTATGCCCATGGCATTGGTTGTTTAAAAAATCGTTGCCGTTGAGAAAAAGAGAAACTTAAAAAAATGCCTACTTCTTAAACGAAAGTTGGCACTTAAGTCAAGTCTATAATCAGCATCCTCTTTAAATTGAAAGCTGGACCCATTTACCCTTGAATATTATTACGATTTATTACGCTTAATTCAATTTTTTGCAATAGCTTTTGTTTTACTCGATAGCAACTTGAGCAACTAACTCACCAAAAGCGGTCTTCCAAGCGGGTATTCCCATAGCTAGCAGCTGATGAGGCAAATGATGCTGCTGCTGTTGTTGATGCTGATGTTGTTGCTGCTGCTGCTGCTGCTGTTGCATTGAAAGCAGGTGACACCACCATTGCAACTGCGCAGGCGTCGAAGCAGACTGATGGAGCAGCAAGTTCTGCTGCTGTCCACCAGCAATTAACCACGGGGGTAGCGCGTGCAGGAGCTGAGAGAACTGCTGCGGCTGCTGCGGCTGCTGCTGCGGCTGCTGACGACTCGGTGGAGATTTCGGCTGCTGATGCGGCTTGCCAAGAATGTCGGTGATGCTGTGTGGGGTGGCCATGACTAAATTTGAAAACAATAATCTCACCGGATTTTTGTCTATTAGAGCTTCTTTTGACTTGGCTTGCAGTTTCAGTTGGTTTTAAATGTTTGCTTTTGGAGCAAATATCTTTTCTTCATTGGTGTTTTGTTAAGCTTGATTTCAATTGTCTCTCACTGTTGCTCTCAGCCAATGAGCGCTTGGGCGGGTTTTGCATTCACTAGCCATTGGACGGGGCAGGCTAGAGACTTTGGGGGAGAGGGACTTACAGGAAGTTATTGAAAGTTGAAGGCGGGGTTGTGAACTGTGGATTTACTAGCCTGTCGCATCCAGGGACATCTAATTTGGGTTTGTTTTTTGTTTCTGTTAAGACAAAAACATTTAAACCAAGCACATAAAATATTGTTTAAGCTCTTGTGGATGGTTTAAGCTCTTGTGGATGGTTTAAGCTCTTGTGGATGGTTTAAGCTCTTGTGGATGGTTTAAGCTCTTGTGGATGGTTTAAGCTCTTGTGGATGGTTTAAGATTTTGTGGATGGTTTAAGCTCTTGTGGATGGTTTAAGCTCTTGTGGATGGTTTAAGCTCTTGTGGATGGTTTAAGCTCTTGTGGATGGTTTAAGCTCTTGTGGATGGTTTAAGCTCTTGTGAATGGTTTAAGCTCTTGTGGATGGTTTAAGCTCTTGTGGATGGTTTAAGCTCTTGTGGATGGTTTAAGCTCTTGTGGATGGTTTAAGCTCTTGTGGATGGTTTAAGCTCTTGTGGATGGTTTAAGATTTTGCTTGGGGATGGTTTAAGTTTTCGAGGCGAAATCACCAGATGCATACCTGGAAAGTCTTTGATTGTATTTTGCCTAATTTTGTTTAGATTTTCTATAAAAGTAGTTGGGCTTAAAGTTTTTCAGTCCAGCCATTAACCTGAAAAAACACTAAATAAAAAGTGTTTCGAACAGAAATGAACCATGGATACCTGGAACACCATAAAATGTTTGCAGACCCATGTGAAACATTTGACAAATGATTAATTGCGTCACCAGATCTTACGTTCGTGATTTGCGAGACTTTTTTAGTAGCCATAGTTAATATTAGGGCATACAGCATATCAAATGTCAGGTCATTGAACCTACACTGACTGAACACTTGAGGTGTTACGCAAATCTTTTCATTTATTTGGGCAAGCTAAGATTCATATGAATATCCTTATTTGTTATCTTATTGTCATTCAGCAGGTTCCAGCTTGTTGCTACCCACTTCGCTGAACTGAAGTCAATCACTATAAGTAGAAATTTGATCTATACAAAAATAGGGTCAAAACTCTGCAGCTAGATTTATTATTACAAAGGATATAAAATATATGCAGCATTATTTTATTATTAGAGGGCATAGCAACCAATCTGACACAGCCAAACGACATTCAGTCACATAAATCTTTAATTAAGCGGCAAGAATTTCACCTGCACCAAGTCGCAGGTAAGAGTTAGTTAGTTAGGCACTAAGTTGATTTCAAGCCCCAAATTGACCCAATTTTCAGATTGCATCATGCCATATTGACTCTAGCGGTTTGTCAGTCTCGTGTTGGTAAATTCCCAGTAAAAAAAGACTATCTTTGTCAACTCTAGGAGACAATTTGTGTCCTTGAGCAAAGCACAATTAATCCCGCATTGCTTCAGTCCACTCAGCTGAGATCGGGTACCAGTTTGAGCTGGGCAAATCTAGAGTGGAGCAGCTGTACACAGCACTCGGATGCGCCGCGCATCTAGCTGCGGCTGTGCCGTGGGCTGTACATCTATCTGGTCGAAAGGTCGGGTGTCTAAATTTATCAATTTTTTTGTCCTGAGCCTGAGATTCTAATCCCTAACTAATTTTAGTATTTTATGACATCTACCTATGGGGACTATGCTTTCCTGTTTTCTTATGTCAAAGAAATTTTTCATATTTTTCTTCAACGTTCTTCAACGTATAAAATTATTAGCCATAAACAGTTTGCAGAGTGTGAAAGATAAATACGGTATGAAATATTCATTCATAAATTCGCATCCAAGCGAAGTTCGCAATTTCAATACTTATGTAGCAATACCAATTCTTTACAATGTTTTACCTTTGTTTATGTTGTTAGATAAATTTGAATGATGAATAACATCATTATAAGTCTGTAATACAACGTGGCGCAATTTATAATAAAAAATGCATTATTAATAGCGTTTAGCATTCTGTTTATGCGTCTTAGCGTTGAAGAAGAAGCTAACGGAGTTAGCTTACGCTACGGAGTGCTATGGGGGAAAGAAGTTAAAAATCATTTTCAAATAGCAACTAATAGCTGGTGAAACTTGTGAATCAGGCTTGGCTGTGTCTAACGCTTTTATCTCGCTGTGGAAATCACGGTTCTTGAATCCAATTTGCGACTCTCATGAAGGCTTTTAACTGTTAAAGACGGAACTCCTAAAACGCTAAATGTTAATTAGCCACATGTGTTTCTGTTTACTTGGAAAGATGAATTTGCCTGCTTGCAAGTAGTGGCCTGACTTTTCTATGCAAAGAAATAAATAAAACACGTCATTTTTATAAGTCACTTTCGCTTTGCAATATTTACTCTGTCAGCTAATGAAGAACTTGCGAATTTGCTGGCTCTTAGCTATCTGCACTTCATAAAGCTTCATGAAAGCCCAAAAAAATCTGATTCTCGATTTGTATGGTACAACATTTCTCCGTCTTCGTGATTCTTCAGTCCCTTGATTCTTTAGTTACTTGATTCTTCAGTCCCTTCATTCTTCAGTCCCTTCATTCTTCAGTCCCTTCATTCTTCAGTCCCTTCATTCTTCAGTCCCTTCATTTTTCAGCCCCTTCATTTTCTGTCAGATTTTCAATGGTCCCAGGTTTTTTAATTGATGCATTCCTTCAGCCCCCTCATTAATTAAATCCCCTACCCAGCAGTGACTCATTATAATATTTTTACTTAACTGAGGGTCAAAATTCATGGCAGCAAAGTAGCTCGCAACAACGAACCAAAAACAACAAAATTGAGAGACAAGAAGACCTCAGCCCAATATAGGCGCCTAAGCTCAGCTTAATAGCATAATATCTTGATAATGAAGGTCACAGAGGCCTTGCCGCTTTATACGCGACCTAAATGAATGAGGGATAAGAGAAAATGATGGAGTTGATTGCCCGTTCCCTCCGATCACTCCCCGGCGGGAGTTGGGCCCACTAATTTTGCCACAATTCTGTCTCCCCTTTGAGCCCTCAATCACGCTTTGGCCGCCTCAATGTGTGGCCGTGCATTTTGCAACGCTATTTTCATTCGGTTTTTGATAGAGTTTTTATCGCCCCTAAGGCCCCGCCTCACTTTCCCCAGAAGCAGAGATTGGCTTCAGATCTGGGGTTCGCGACCTCTGCTGGCCAAGACTGAGATCTCTAATGCCACCAGTGACACTCTATAATTGAGGGGCTACTTGCTTAGCCCGCAACTGGGCACACTCTGGCGCGGTCTCCAAGATTTGCCAAGATTATTTGGGCAGCCTGACGCCGGCTAAATAAGGATTATCTGACGCGTGATTGGA
>CATNEM010000162.1:6580000-6692500 GCA_950096795.1 Macrostomum cliftonense
TGTGCTTGTCAGATATAGATAAAGGAAATATGTGGTCCAACTAATTGTCTATCCCTCACGCCTCGAAATAAACCCAGCCAAATCCCATTAGCATTCAAACCGTCTCCGCTAAAATTAAAATCGCCAGAATAGGCAGTAAAACAAATAATTAATAAAATTATAATTGTGCCAGGCCCGCCAACTGTTACCGCAAGACGGTTTATTCAAATGGCGGCTATTTAAAAGAGCGACAATGAGACGAACTCACGGTGAGAGAGAGAGAAACTCATGGAGCAAATAAAAAACGCAGGCCGCTTCATTCTGAGCCAGAGAAGTGTGAAAATTCGGGGTGGCATTAACGGGGTGGGCGCGCACGGGCCATAAATGACAGCATTGGCCAGCAGCAATAAACACTTTCACAATTATGAACGAAAAGCAAAAGCTCATGGATAAAAAAAAGTAGACGGCGTTTGTTTGACTTGGCTCTTCTGGCCGCTGCAAATGTCGGAACAATTCGCCAGATAAAGGCAATTAAACTTTTTTCTTGAAGTCGGGAATTTCGTTTAATCCCGCGTGCAGATCTGTTCTATTGCTTAGGGGGAGAATAAAACTGACCCTCTGCCCTTCCCCGTTGCCTAGAAGCGCTTAACGCCTTCATTTGTTTAATTGCGGTGCGCTATAATACCGAATCCCCAGCCCCAAGTTCTATCGGTCAGCAAAAGAAAAACAGTTTTCCTAGCGGGTTGGCGGTGGCTGGGTTAGTTGCTATTTTTGGAATTTTCAGTTTTGGGGTTGAAATAAAAATATCCCATTGGAGTGGGATATGTTTCTTCTTGATTTTCATAATAGCGTTGAAAACAGACCCACCGATTCCAAGTCCCGACACCTCTGCCTGGCCGTCTTGACTTTCGCTAGCAGAAAAAATGTGGTAATTTCCTTACCCTGTCCCGTGTGACACGCAGCTGCCGCCACTGCTGCTTCAGCGACCAAACTGAACAGCTGATGGTCTCGAGGGTCGGTCGGTAACCCGGCCACCTCAAACAGTTTTGATTATATTTTTTCCGCCAATAAAACTGTTTTGGGTGAACTTCTTTAATTTTCTTTCCGTTTTGACCTCGATTGGATTGTTTCAGAGCGCCAAAAGTCACCTTTTGTTCGAGTAATTAACTTTAGCGGGCAGTCAAATTGAATTTCAAACAGGCAGTCTGGGTTATAATCATAAAACTGATTTTCCCTCTATCATTGCAAATAATAAAATATGCATAATAACCTACTGGCAAGCGGCTCAGCAAGTAGTATGACAAACGAAACATGATCACGAGGAAAAGATGCATTTCATCAACTGAATATCAAATTTAGTGCATGGAATAAATATAGTACTGGAAAGCTTAAGAACTATTTAATTTCTTACTTCATCCTAACTTCCAGGTTCCTTTCAGTCTGTTTTATCCTATCGGTTCCTTCCAGTCTGTTTTACCCTCTCGGTTCCTTCCAGTCTGTTTTACCCTCTCGGTTCCTTCCAGTCTGTTTTACCCTCTCAGTTCTTTCCAGTCTGTTTTACCCTCTCAGTTCCTTCCAGTCTGTTTTACCCTCTCGGTTCCTTCCAGTCTGTTTTACCCTCTCAGTTCCTTCCAGTCTGTTTTACCCTCTCGGTTAATTCCAGTCTGTTTTACCCTCTCGGTTCCTTCCAGTCTGTTTTACCCTCTCAGTTCCTTCCAGTCTGTTTTACCCTCTCAGTTCTTTCCAGTCTGTTTAACCCTCTCAGTTCCTTCCAGTCTGTTTTACCCTCTCAGTTCCTTCCAGTCTGTTTTACCCTCTCGGTTCCTTTCAGTCTGTTTTACCCTCTCGGTTCCTTCCAGTCTGTTTTACCCTCTCCGTTTATTCCAGTTTTCTTTACAAAGTCAAAAAAAGGAATAAATCACAACGAAAATAAAATGCAATATCCTTTGAGTCTCTTTAAAAATCTCTATTCTGCGTGACAAAAGAAATTAATAATTTCTGGACGCGGCACGAACTAGCAATAAAGTCTTTTTTCGCCCAAAAGAAATTAATCAAAAAGAGGAAACTACCGGCAAAAGAAATTGTCCTTCTAAGCCGCGTGAGCAGGTGGTGCCTTTCCAGTGCGCAGAGAGACTCATAAGTCTCAACTAGCAGCTTAGGAAGTCAAAGAAAAATGAGGCAGCTAGTGGAGCCCAGAGATTTTGGGCCTTGAGCAGAAAGAAACAGACTAGAGGATTGAGTAGCGGTCCGAGTTCAACCCAGAGAAGCCGGACAGACGGACTAGCGGAGCAAAAAAAGAAGATAAATCCCGCCTTCGAAGAGTAATGGGATTAGGGAAGAATTCTGACTTGTATCGGGGAGTTCTTATCTCCCACTGCCTGAGGGCCCGCCGCTACAGCTATAGAGAGAAATCGGGTTGGTTGAAATTTCCTATCCCAACACTGGCCGGCAGAGATTCTTGAGTAAACCAAGCATAAACCTTGCGCACAGATACAATATTATGGCATTGCAGCTAGTGGATATTTTGCTGGCCCCATAGGAAAAGCGGAGAAATATTACAGAAAGCCTAAAGTGACAGCGGAAGCAATTTCTGCAACTTGACGATAAGAAATTAGCTGCTCGATGAGGCCGTTGCTACTGCAGCTTCCGCAGCTTCTGCTGCTCATTTCCATGGTGACGCGTCACGCAGCCGAGGCTGGCTCTCAGCATCAGCGGCTAATGCGTCTGCAACGACAACAGCAGATGAAACTGATGAGGCAACGGCAGCTGGAACAGCAGCGCAGGCAAACTGTGGGCGCGCCTGGTGACGGCAACGGATGCTGGGACGATGAAGCTGTCATGGGCCCGGATACAAACGAGACAAGTGGAAGCGGCGGCCATATGAACTATGAGCACACGGTGTTCGCCATGATCAGGGAGTCCTGCACGCCCGACTCCAGACCCGTGTACAATGCCTCGGTGCCGGTGGTGGTGTACTTTGCCGCATCGCTGACACAGATTCTGGGATTCGATGTGAGTTGGCTGGTCAGTTAGTCACATGCCCGCTCTTAAAGTGCATATTCACTAATTCACTCACTCATTCACTCATTCACTCACTCATTCACTCATTCACTCACTCATTCACTCACTCCTTAACTCATTTAATCATTCCCTTATCCACAGGAGCGCAAGCAGATTCTGACGGCGAACTTCTGGGTCGTGGTTGAATACGCCGACGAAAGAATTCGTTGGACAACCAGCCGGGTGGCTATGCAGAGCGTCACGCTGCCATCCAGAGACATCTGGCTGCCGGACCTGGTGCTGTACAATACCGCCGGGGACTATGTGGGATATTTTCCCACGGACATATCGGTGACCATAACCAGTAACGGCACTATAAAATGGATGCCAGCGGTAACTTCAAAGAGTCACTGCGCCGTAGATTTGACGCTGTTTCCCTTCGACAGGCAGGTTTTGAGAGTTGCTTGAATTGAATTTAAGACAATTTATTCTACTCAATCTGGTCTAATATTCCTTACCTAAGCGGGGATAGGCGGGAGAGATGGGGTGGAGGGGCTGAGTACACGCGCCGACGAATGAACACGGGGGACAGAGAGAAAGATAAGAAACGGTTGAAAATCGATAAATTGCGTACATTTAAGAGGTTAAGCTCAAAACAAAAGTAGGAGACAACCTGTGGCAAGTGGTATTGGAAGGAACTATGGGGTAGGTGGTAGGATTATATAGTACACAGTGTGCGCAAATATATTTTATACACTAGTAGATATAATCCAATTCAGATCAATTTAATCTGTATCTAATACTAACAGAATACATATACAGAATTATACAGAATATTTTGTGATCTTGGGGATTTCAGACTGTTCGGGAAAGTTTCTATTTGATTGGGGGATTTCCGACTTCTCAAAAGGGATTTTCTAACTGCTCAGGGATTTCAGGCTGCTCGGGGAAATTTTCTGTCAGCTCGGGGATTTCAGACTGCTCGGGATATTTTCTGTCAGCTTGGGGGGCGATTTCTAACTGCCCGAAGGGAAGTTTATAAATTCTCGGGAAAATTCTCTGTCAGCTTGGGGGATTCTCTGTCTGCGGGGGGATTTTTTCCTCCTCGGGGAGATTTTTTAACCCGAAGCTTTTTCTTCTCTGGGGACTTTTCGGTCTGTTTAGGGGATTTCTGACTACTCGGGAAGGGTTTCTATTTCATTGGGGGATTTCCGACTGCTCGAAAGGGATTTTCTAGCTGCTCGGAAAGACTTTCTAACTGCTCAGGGAGATTTTATTTCTATTTTTTTTAATACACGGCAGGATTTTATGCTTCTCGGGAGACTTTAATTTTACTGCAGAGATTTTTCTAGCTGCTTAGGGAGATTTCTGTTCAGTGAGTGATTTAGGATTTATGATCATGAGTGATTTAAAATGTCTGTCTGCGCCCCCTGGGGGGGGGCACCGAAGAGCTAGTAACTTACTCTACTTCTCCCCATTCTGCCCGATTCCAGGCAGCTGTGCAGCCTCAAGTTCGCCAGCTGGACCTACGACATGTCGCAGCTGGACCTGCGCGTCCACCCGAGCATGCAGCCGATGCTGAAAGAGTTCAGCATCCAGCACGGCGAATGGAATGTCACCAGAGTTTGGCTGAGCAGAAATCTCACCAGCTATCCGCTGCTAGCCAACGCGTTCAGCGAAGTGATCGTGTACATCTGCATGCGCCGTCACTCAGTGTTCTACTTGGTCAACGTGGCCCTGCCAACCCTGGTCTTCATCTGCGTCACCATCTTCTCCTACTGGGTGCCGTTCAGCTCCGGAGAGAAGGTCACCTTCTGCATGAGCATGATGACCACATTCTCTATCTACTCCACCCTGCTGGTTAATAAATTGCCAACAACGTCCGATTCGGTAGCAATCCTCAGCTCCCTGGTTGCCATGGGGATGGTGAACGCCAGCGTGGCCACTGCGTCGTCAGTGATGTCGTTAAAACTCGTTAGCTATCGTCATCGACCTTCGGGCCTGTTGAAACGGATCATCATTGCGTTTGGAGGTTCGTGGGTTGACTTCTTAACGTTTATAGGATTTTATTTAATGGTTTTACTTGATGAAAGGGTGAATTGAAAATCGGTAAGTGGTTTAAAAATATCATCACATTTGGATGGTAATTTTATTATAACCCATTGGTCACAAACTGACGGATCCAAACACGCTAATCATTCTCAAAACCGTACCTTGTAGCGGACTGTATGTTTCAAATCTGAAACCATTCTACTCACAAATAATTTTCACAATTTATTCAAACCCATTCTATAGGCACTGATTAGCTGGAAAAAATTTTTCAATTCAAATCTAAAATATTCTAGACGCTGATTGGCCGAGCCGATTATTTCAATTTCTAACCCATTCTAGACGCCAATTGGCTGAGCCAACTATTACTATTTCTAAACTATTCTAGACGCTGATTGGCTGAGCCAACTAGTATCATTTCTATTCCATTCTAAACGCTAATTGGCTGAACCGACTATTTCAATTTCTAACCCATTCTAGACGCCAATTGGCTGAGCCAACTATTACTATTGCTAAACTATTCTAGACGCTGATTGGCTGAGCCAACTAGTATCATTTCTATTCCATTCTAAACGCTAATTGGCTGAACCGACTATTTCAATTTCTAACCCATTCTAGACGCTAATTGGCTGAGTTAAGTAACTCGTTTTTTACCCATCCCAGAAGGTCAATGCTGCAGCCTATAGTTGCGTTCCCCAAGAAGTTTTTACCACTGATTAGTTAAATATTCTTAATTACCTTTCCACGTTAGTCTGACACTTGGATTCGCTCATTTTTAACAGAGCGAGAACTAACGTGCCTAGCTAACTATCGCCGCAATGTGGAGCGCTCCAAATTCAACGAGCTCGACTCCGAAGACGAAGCCGAGCTGCTACGCTTGGCCACGTCAACCAACGCGCCGCCTCAGGACATCCTCGAAACCAAGGAGCGCCAGATTTTGCACACGTCGCGTCAATTTTTGCGGGGCTCCGGTCGAATTGACTGGATCAATCAGTTGCGCGCTGTTCAGTGGCACGTGGCCGCTAGCATTGTTGAGCGAGTTGTTGGCACGGCGTCCTGCCTAATGACTGCCCTGTCCTTCGGCGTCATGTACTGGAAGGTGGTCAACTTTCAGCCGACTAATGATTGCTGACTTGGAGCATGTACAACAGTTTCTGCAGGCATTATATGCTTTATGCTTCCACTGCTTCGGAGCTCATTTCGAGTTAATCCTTACGACTCGGGGTCGTAAAAAGCTTTAATTTTATTATGATGTGTATTATAATAAACTTATTCTGGGTATTTATTAGAATTCATGCAATGATCACTACGCAAGAATATTTTCGCGTTTTTGCCGACCTATTTAGTTAGTGTTAAAATTATTTTTAAATTAAAGAATATTGATATAGTGAGAAGCAGTTTCTGCAACCAATCACGAGCTACGTGTAGTCAGAGAATTTACAGTTTAAATTTTGCACTTCTACCAGCATAGGTACAAAGAGATACAAACTTTAAGTTTAGTCAAATTAAGTTTAGAAAATTTTGGCTGCTCATGTGGTGCCTTAGTCTATTTTATTATTATTGATAGCTAAAAAATCGATACAAACGAAAGTATTTTTTATCAAAAGAGATCATCAAATAAAGTTAATAAGACACTCTCGCGTCTAGTCAGCAGTAAGGGCAATTTATTTTGATTATAACAAACGCAACTTACTACTTAAGCCGCAAAATGGAAGCCTAATAAAACAAAAAGATAAAACATCACACACTAATCTTACAAACATTTTGGAAAAATAAGTTTTTGATAAACAAAATTTACAAAGGAGGATAGTGAACTAATCGCATAGGATAAATTTGGGATAATGTAGATAGCAATCATCGCTTTTCACGCGTTCAAATTTTTTCATGTAAAACAAAAGGAAATAGAAAAGCTATTTTTTATTTAAACAAAAACTCAGTATTTTCGTAACCTTATTTACATGCTCCATTGTATTTTCCAATAGATTGTTAGATTTACTAAATCAAATTGACTCCCGTTAGATATTTATCGATAAAAGTGACCTAGAAAAATCTAATTTACGCTACATATCGGTAGTTCACATTTTTAAACATTTTATTAACGATTGGACTGGAAGGAAAAAGCAATTTATCTAATTAAGAGGATAAGGTTTGACTTTATCGCCTGCATGCAAATTTTAAAGGACGAAACTTATCTAGCTCATTCGGCAATGGATTTTGATGAAGCTGGGTTAAAAGTTCTAAACTTTTTGTAGAACATTTGCAAATAGGTGAACACGCATTTCCAATCTGGTGTTGCCATGGAGACCATGTCTTCTACGTCTAATAGGGGTGCAATGCCGGCGTACTTTCTGCAATTGTGATCGAAATGTATGAATAGTTTACCATTACATCGCCATAGTTTAAATAAAAATGAATGCTTGACGTCCAAATGTGGAAGAGAGAGAAAGGGGAGGGAGAAGAAGAGGGAGAAGGAGAGGGAGAAGAAGAGGGAGAAGGAGAGAGAGAAGGAGAGGAAGAAGGAGGGGAGAATGAGGGGAGAAGGAGAGGAAGAAGGAGGGGAGAAGGAGAGGGAGAAGGAGAGGGAGAAGAAGAGGGAGAAGGAGTGGGAGAAGGAGAGGGAGAAGGAGAGGGAGAAGGAGAGGAGAAGTAGGGCAGAAGGAAAGGGAGAAGAAGAGGGAGAAGGAGAGGGAGAAGGAGAGGGAGAAGGAGAGGGAGAAGGAGAGGGAGAAGAAGAGGGAGAAGGAGAGGGAGAAGGAGAGGGAGAAGGAGAGGAGAAGTAGGGCAGAAGGAAAGGGAGAAGAAGAGGGAGAAGGAGAGGGAGAAGGAGGGGAGAAGAAGAGGGAGAAGGAGAGGGAGAAGGAGAGGGAGAAGGAGAGGGAGAAGGAGAGGGAGAAGGAGAGGGAGAAGGAGAGGGAGAAGGAGGGGAGAAGAAGAGGGAGAAGGAGAGGGAGAAGGAGGGGAGAAGAAGAGGGAGAAGGAGGGGAGAAGGAGAGGGAGAAGGAGGGGAGAAGAAGAGGGAGAAGGAGAGGGAGAAGGAGAGGGAGAAGGAGAGGGAGAAGGAGAGGGAGAAGGAGGGGAGAAGAAGAGGGAGAAGGAGAGGGAGAAGGAGGGGAGAAGAAGAGGGAGAAGGAGAGGGAGAAGGAGGGGAGAAGAAGAGGGAGAAGGAGAGGGAGAAGGAGAGGGAGAAGGAGGGGAGAAGAAGAGGGAGAAGGAGAGGGAGAAGGAGAGGGAGAAGGAGAGGGAGAAGGAGGGGAGAAGAAGAGGGAGAAGGAGAGGGAGAAGGAGAGGGAGAAGGAGAGGGAGAAGGAGAGGGAGAAGGAGAGGGAGAAGTAGGGGAGAAGGAGAGGGAGAGATAATTAAATTCTGGATGAGGGAGTCCAGCCTAAAATGCAGAATTTTTAGTTTGAATGAGCGTGACTTACTGCGCAGTGTCAAAGGCGAGCTCAAAATTGCGTCGTCTATTGACAGCGCTCAGCTCGTTAAAGTTGAACGCCTCCGGGTAGAAACTGTGAATGAGAGCGCAGAAGGCGAGGCCGTCACCCCACGAGCTGCTCAGGTTGGTCACTTCTACACCCTGCAGAAAAGATTTATGAATAATTAAGACACCATTCTCGGATAATCTACTTCAAGTAGCTTTTCAAGTGCATGCTGAAAAAGCAAATTACGGCAAACGAATCAATGCGTTTCAATGAAAATGCAAAAAGGCAAGGCAAGGCATAGCAAGGTGTACCCATTGTCGATAGGGAGCCGTGACTGATTTGCACCAGTCCAATAGGCACTGCTTGATGCTGGCAGCCGATTGCGTTCGCTTTACACCTCCTCCTCGGCCACCAGGTGGAATGGCCGGCTTTGCAGCACCAGGCGGACCGGTGGAGGCTGTTGCTGCCGCCGCTGCCGTCTGCCATTGCTTGGCCGCAGGTGTGCTACTCTGAATCACCGCTGCCGACTGGGAGCGCTTCAGTGAGCTGCGGAACGTGAGATGAGATGCGGTATGTGGGGCGAAGCAAAGTTAGTGCGGAGTGAGGTTGGTGCTGAGTGAGGTTTGTGCGGAGTGAGGTTGGTGCGGAGTGAGGTTGGTGCGGAGTGAGGTTGGTGCTGAGTGAGGTTTGTGCGGAGTGAGGTTGGTGCGGAGTGAGGTTGGTGCAGAGTGAGGTTGGTGCTGAGTGAGGTTTGTGCGGAGTGAGGTTGGTGCGGAGTGAGGTTGGTGCGGAGGGAGGTTGGTGCGGAGTGAGGTTGGTGCGGAGTGAGGTTGGTGCTGAGTGAGGTTTGTGCGGAGTGAGGTTGGTGCGGAGTGAGGCTGGTACGAAGAGACGTTTGGTGTGGAGTGTTTGGTGCGAAGTGAGGTTGGTGCCGGGTAAGATTGGAACGAAATAAGGTTGATTTTGAGGGAGTTTATTATAGTATGGAGTAGAGAAGATTTTTTTGAATAAAGAGCTAGTTTAACACAACGCTTTACATATAGTAACAGATATGGGTCGCAAGATTTAAAAAAAACTATTTTACTGTTCCTGATGATTATCTGGGCATTAGGACAGATGCTAAGTACAAAGTACAAACAGCTGAAAGGCTAACTTACTTCAGCAAACAACAGGAAAACTTGCGCAAAGAACTATTAGTTAGAGATAGACACAGACAGGGACGGACTGCACGCACCTAAGCAAACAATATCCATCAAACGCAGGCTCACCTTCCAGTTTTCTTGGGTACGGCAGCCGCTGGGTCTTGAGATTTGTTTGCGGCCCGGTCCATCGCTTTGAACTTGCTCATTGCTGACTGGGCAGGAGCGGCTGAGTTACCTCCTGCGCGCGTGTTTTGCATTCGCAAACTTTTTTAAAAACTTTGAAAGCTCGCATGCGACTATCACCAACATCAGGCCATGCATTCCTTTCCATGCTTTGAAGCACAAGCAAGCATGTTTCATGTGACAGCGCCAAAATAAAATAAGAGGCTATATGCTTGGATGGCAAAAGCCTATAGGTGACTTAAAGTTACCATTATTTTCTTTTTGATCCTTGGTCCAGGGGGCCGGCTTCAGGATTTGGTGTTCAAACACCTTCTGGCTGTGGTGGACTGTAAGTTTATCGGGTCCTAATTATAAGCACTCCTTTCTCTGATCAAGCAAAGCGTCTTTCAAGCTCTACTTTCGACAACAAAAATTGAACAAAATAGACGCGAACCAACGCACCCTCATTCAGCACAATGGTGCCAGGAGTGTCAACATGTTTGGCCATATCGTCGAATTGTTTCAACTGGCGAGCCTTCGACTGCTCGGCCGCCTCCTTGTCCAGCTGCTTCACCTTCTCGGGGCCGCCTTGAAGTGAACCGACGCCGGGGATTTTTGCCTGTTGTTTTCGGGTGATAAAAGTGGATTGAATTTTGGCAAACTACTAAATAAATAAATGAGTAGACTCACCAGCTCAGAGTAAGCCTGCATCTCAGCCTCCCGCTCCTTCTGCAGTCGTTCCGCTCGCAGTTTAACGGAGTCCTCGGATCCCACGCTGCCGACTGAGGCAGTCTTGGCCATCTCCTGGTACGCCTGCAGCTGGCGCGCCTTGGCCTCGTCCGCCTGGCGAGCGCGAGAGGCCACGTGATCAACGACCACGTTAGCTTTGCGCTTCTCTTCGAAGCTTTCTGCAACATATTTAAAACAATTTTGTTGCAACTGTGCTTTTCGAGTTGAAAATGGCATCTGAGTGTCGAGATTGAGTTGGAATTGTTAGAATTTTAAAATTTATTATTGATTCTCAAAACTAACTCACTTTTCTCCAATTCGTGCAGCTCCTTCAATCGATTTCGGATTTTTTTCTTCAAATCGAAGTCATCGGTTGTCATAAGCTGAAATAATTATTGAAAGTGAGTCAATTTAATAAAGGAAACTCAGTCAAATGTCAGTCGTCATAGTTTGAAGCTAACCAATTTTGACAGCAATTCCTGGTCGAGGCATTGTTCCACGTTGACCTCAGACGAACCTTCGTTAGACATAACGATTGACTTCGAATTCACCTGCGTATCGAAAGAGAGATTCGGGGAAAATAATGCAGCGTGTTGATGTGGTACCCGAAGGCAGGCAGGCAAGGCTTTAAATATGCTTGGCCAGATTTTGGGATTTCGGGGATAAACAACCAACTATGGGCTTGGCCCAATAGCCCTCCAGCAGTTGGGAAGTTTCCCTGTTTGTCCTTACGAAATTCTTTGTGCAACCCCGCCTGGGTCGAGATGCGTCATACTTTTCTGACCATTGCCGGAGGTTAGTTGGGTCTGGGGATGAAGGATAGCCCGTGGGAGAATCTGGAACACAGCACACAAGAATTGTTTCTGTCTGACATTTTCGAATTTGGATTTTTTTCTTTCACCTTCCCCTTATAAGCCACGGGACTTTTTGTTGATTAAAAAATCTTCAAAAAAGCATGCTGTCCCATTTCCTATGAATTCGTCATTCGCTCTAAGTTTCCTGGAATTGTACTAATGCATGAACAACATTTCGACCCAAGTTTTGCCTGCAAGACATCCTGCAGGACATATGGGGAGAACAGATTTAGTTCAAGGAACAAGCGACGCAGCCATCCCTTAGCATCTGAGGGTACGTGTACGCTCGTATAGTTGTACAGCCAAACTAGGCCAAGAATCAGTTCATGCTGTCCTGTCTGCTTGTATGGCCGCTTATGGAAAGTGCATGTGCCTTGCAGTCATCCTGCTTAGTTAGTAGTACCCCGTATGCTTTACTGACGGGGGGCTAGTCGCCGCGAATAGGCCACGAGGCCCCTCTCGCAACCCCGTATGCTTAACCCAGCACAGTCTTTATAAATTCTGGAGCTGTAGACTTACATCAGACTGTACACCTCCTCGCTGAGGTCTTTCAACAGTCACATTGCACTGACTGGACGCTTCGCCGGACTTGTTGGCAATGCGCACCGTGTACTGGCCCTCGTCACCCTCAGTCAGGCAGCCAATAGTCAGGCTGATTGTTGAGTCGTGATTGGCTATGTCCAAATTGGTGCTGTCAACATCGATTAATGAGTCGTCAAAGTACCTGGAAATCATGGAATAAAATTATTCGTTTTAGGACCTGTTTCTAGGTTGGATTTGCAAATTTAACATACCAGTCAACTCGACAACCCTTGCTAGGAGGATTTTCGACCTCGCAGCTCAGAGTTAGAGGTTGGCCCACACGCTCCCTGCACGACTGAAGTGGCTTAACTATCCGTGGCGGTGGCATCGGCTTCTCTTCAATCGATAAATACGGTTATTAGCTACTCAGAATCGAACGGCAACTATGTTTTTGATGTTCGCCTAGATCATAATTAAGTCTCTGCTTCAACTCACCATCTACTTCCACGGAGCACTCTGAACGATCCAAACCGGCTTCATTGGTCATGACAACCTTGTACCGGCCGGAGTCGTTCAAATAGGCATCCCGAATCACCAATCGAGCGATGCGTCCGTTGAACTCCATTTGAAGACCGGAGACGCGGCAAAGGTCTTCGTCGTTCTGATACCAGCGCACGGTGCAGTCTCGATCTGTAGCTGCCAGCTCCACTTGAAGCACAATTGTGTCTCCTTCCTTTACTCTCAGGCTCTCAAGACGCTTACTAATGACAGGGACAGTGGCTATTGGCTTCACACTCAGATGACACTTGCTGACTACTTGGCTGATGGAGTTTTTGACGCCGCAGCTGTACACGCCGTTGTGACTCAGCGTTAGCTGACGAAATGTTAGCGAAGCTGTTTTGCCATCGAATGTCTGTGAACGAAGAGTGGGTTTTTACGAATTCAAACCATCAATTGGCTGAAATTGAAGTGGGTTTCTAGCGGAAATGGACACAAACGGACGTACCTGCACGAGACCACCATCTGTGAAGGGCTTTTCATCAGAGATTGGCTCTGTATTGAAAAACCACAGCGCTACAGAGTCTTTGTCCGGCTTTCGCAGACTGCAGGCCAGCTTCAAGTCTTTGTCACCGACAGTAGCAGACTGATCGGCTAGTTCTATCTCTAGTTCCAGCTGCACAGGTGCCTCATCGGACTCAATTGACACTGTCTCGACTTCCTTATTTACAACTGGAGTGTCGGTTTTGCCAGCTGTGGTCGCAGTCGGAACCACTTGAATATTCAAACTGGAGGCGGTCCGTCCCGTCCGGTTGCTGAACACGATCTCGTACTTGCCGGAGTCCGACTGGCGCAGACCCTTCAGCCTCAGGCTGCAGCAGTGCGTCTCCTCGTTCAGGCTGAGCTCGAACCTGCTCGGATCAAGGGACATCAGGCGGCCGTCTTTGCGGACTCGAGTGCGAACGTTGGAGGCCGCGTTCAGCTGGCAGGCCACCGTAGTTGCGCTGGAGTCACCTTCTCGAAGCCGGACCTGCGCTGGGAAGTGACGACCAACCAGCGGCTGAGCCTCGTGCACCGTCACCAGGCATGTGCTTGACGACGTGCTGCTGCTGGCCTTGGCCCCCCGCAACTCCAGCACGGCTGTGTACTCGCCACTGAACGAGGCTCGAGCCCGATCCACCACCAGACAGAATGTGCCATCAGGCGCTTCAGATACTTCGCTGTCCCAGCTTTGATCGTCGATTGGCTTTCCCTCGAACAGCCAGCGGCTCACCAGACCGTTGCCGACGCCGCTATCCGGCTTAGCAACAACCGACAGGTGAATCTCCTGGAGCTCGTCCACGCAAAGCGTCTCCGGCAAAGGGCTCTGAAACTCCGGCTGATGTGTGGCCGATTTTTTCGCCTCGAAATCGTCTTGCTCAGCGACGACAGTTTTTGACGCCTCCATCTGGTAGCGCAGATGATTCGAATGATTAATTTGGGGCTTGTTGCACACTGTGTGACCCGGACTTGATGCTAACAACTTCTCGTCATTCTCGTCGTTATCACTCGCTGCAATCACCTCTTTTGTCGGTTCCTCCTTCAGCGTTGACAGCGGGCGCCGAGTAAATGTCACTGATCGTGCGTCTGGCGTTGAATCTTGCTTCTCGGGACTTACTTCTTCAACGACGGTCGTAGTCTTTGAATCTGAAGGTGTTGCTGCGGTTTTTGATGGGGCTTCTAACGTAGCAGCTGTTTCTGTAGTTGGAGATGGCGGTGGGACAGACTTTGCTTCTTTAGTGTGATTCGAACCTCCTTCTAGTTTTTCTGGAGTTTTTTCTCGAACAATAACTGTGCGCTTAGGAGCTGCGGAAGATTCTGAGACCGGTTTTGATTGAGCGATGGACACCGGTGCTGTTTTAGGTGTTGCAGAATCCTCTGCCGCAGACTTTGCTGCAGCAATATCATTTGATCTTTCTTGCTTAGTTGGTGTCACTTCTCGAACAATAGCAGTCTTTTTAGGAGCAACAGTGGATGCTACAAGCGTTTTGGATGGAGTTACAGAAGCTTCAGTTTTCTCCGCTGCTTTAGACGCCGTTGTGAAGGAATTTTCCTCGGTTTTGTCTTTCGTTTCTTCTCGCCTTTCTGGGGTTGTCTCCCGAATAATGATCGTCTTTTTTGGAGCAGAAGGTGCTGCAAGCGTCTTTGATTGCGCTTCAACTTGTTGGGTAGTTGTAACTGTCGTCGACTCAGATGTGGCTTCTTTTTCTGGCTTAACTTCTCGAATGGTGACTGTCCTTTTAGGCGCTTCTAACGTTTTTGAAGGCTGGACAGAATTTTCCGCTGATGTGTCATTCGAAACTCCTTGTTTTTCTGTTGGTACCTCTCGAACAATGACTGTCCTTTTCGAACCAGCCGAAGGTACTGTAACCGTTTTGAGTGGAGCCACAGAATCTCTTGCTGTTTCAGCAGTTGATGCTGATGCTTGTGGGCAAGACTTTTCTACCGTTTTTTCATCGGATAATTCTTGTTTCTCTTGAACAATAATTGTCCTGTTTCCTGAAGAAAAATCAGTCACAGCTGACTCCGAATGTGGATATTCAGACCCTCGTGGAGTTTTGCTCGCGGTCTCGGTAATTAATTTCGAGGAGGTTGCCGGTTTCTGTAGCTCGTCTTGGTTCTTTGGCTCAGCTTCTCTAATAATGACGGTCCTTTTAGTGGCGGATGCAGATAGCGCTGTCACAGTTGGAGCTTCTACTGGTGTGGCTGCAGTCTTTGTTACCGTTGATGCTGCATTTTCTGGTCCGCCTGATTTGTCTGTCTTTGTTTGATTTTTCTTCTGTGCCTCATCAGCATCTCCACCGCTCACTGCGGATGATTTTCCGACGGATGTTGCTGACGAAGGTGCGGTGCCCGCCGGTCGGTCGCCTGACGCCTGCCTAGACCAGCGAGACTGACCGCTGCCTCCTCCTGAGCTGCCTGCGCTGCCGCCGCCACCGGTCGCTGCGCCATGTGCTGCCAATGTCCGGTCTACAATAAACAATTTCCGAGAAGATTTCCGAGCTTTGTGTTAAAAGGATGATTATTTCACCGATCAATTTTAGAGTCTCACCTGTGACGGTGACAGTCGCTGAGCACTCGCACATCTCGGCGTCGTGCTGCACCGACAGTCGATACTCGCCGGCGTCGTCCCGACGAAGCCGAGCAACGGTGAGCCACACCTTAGCCGAGTTTGGGCCGCGCTCCGTAATGGTTTTGTATCGATAGGACTGCGGCGGGCAGCGCCACTGCAGGCTGCACTTGTCGCACAGGCCTGCAATCTGGCATTCGAGTTTCAATTGGCCGCCCTCCTGAACGGCGACGTCTGTCAACGACTCGAGCACCGTCAGTTTGGCGTGCCTCGGCGGCCAGACGTCGAATTCGACAGTCTCAGACTTTCCAGCGCCGTCGTCAACTTGAACCCGATAGGCGCCCATGTCGTCCATGGTCAGTTGGCGCTTGTCGATGCGCAGAGATTCGCCGATAACTGACAGGCGGAATTGAGTCGAGTCGATTGGTTGTCCGTCGGCTCGGCACAACTGGACGTTGCGACGGCTGATTCCGCGACGTACCCGGATGTCCAGGTACAGGCGCTCGTTTGCGGACAGGGTGAGACTCTGCTTCTGCTTGTCCGCTATTAGCGGCAAATCTGAAAATGAAATTTTAATTATAGATTCACGCAACGCTCGTATGTTGTCCAGTAAAAAGCTGTGTAGCTTTTCATTATTCTAGGGAGTTCTGCATAAAGCCGCTTCAGGCTTACGTGTACGTGTATAGTGGCTTCGTGTTTATTGTGGCTTCGTGTCTAGTGGCTTGGTGTCTTTAGTGGCTTCGTGTCTTTTGTGGCTTCGTGTTACATGGCTTCGTGTCTAGTGGCTTGGTGTCTTCAGTGACTTGGTGTCTTTTGTGGCTTCGTGTTACATGGCTTCGTGTCTAGTGGCTTGGTGTCTTCAGTGACTTGGTGTCTTTTGTGGCTTCGTGTTACATGGCTTCGTGTCTAGTGGCTTGGTGTCTTTAGTGGCTTCGTGTCTAGTGGCTTCGTGTCTAGTGGCTTCGTGTCTTGTGGCCTTCGTGTCTTTTGACCTTCGTGTCTTTTGGCCTTCGTGTCTAGTGTTCTTCGTGTCTATTGTGGCTTCGTGTCTAGTGGCTTGGGGTCTTTAGTGGCTTCGTGTCTAGTGGCTTGGTGTCTTTTGTGGCTTCGTGTTACATGGCTTCGTGTCTAGTGGCTTGGTGTCTTTAGTGGCTTCGTGTCTAGTGGCTTCGTGTCTTGTGGCCTTCGTGTCTTTTGGCCTTCGTGTCTTTTGGCCTTCGTGTCTAGTGTTCTTCGTGTCTATTGTGGCTTCGTGTCTAGTGGCTTGGTGTCTTTAGTGGCTTCGTGTCTAGTGGCTTGGTGTCTTTTGTGGCTTCGTGTTACATGGCTTCGTGTCTAGTGGCTTGGTGTCTTTAGTGGCTTCGTGTCTAGTGGCTTCGTGTCTTGTGGCCTTCGTGTCTAGTAGCTTCGTGTCTAATGGCTTCGTGTCTAGTGGCTTCGTGTCTAGTGGCTTCGTGTGTAGTGGCTTCGTGTCTAGTGGCTTCGTGTCTAGTGTTCTTCGTGTCTATTGTGGCTTCGTGTCGTGGCCTTCGTGTCTAGTGGCTTTGTGTCTAGTGTATTTTCTGATGCCAAATATACGCTCGTACATAGGGATTAACGCAATATTAAGCATTATACGGAAAAATTGAATTTCGAACCTTCAGTCTCGGCAGTTGTAGGCCTTGAGCTCCTTCTACTTGACCCAGTCGCTGTTGGTATTGTGGTCGCGGTGGCAGCAGCGGTTGCCGGTAACGAAGTTGAAGATCGCTCCGGTCTGCTCTTTTCCTAGAAACGAATTAGCTAGTGCTGCGTTTCAAGCTTATTTAGCGAAAGGTTAAGTGCAATTACACACATGTAACGATTTTTAAGTAGCTACTTTCAAAGAATTTTATATTTGACTTGCAAATCGCCTGGAATTTCTCTGCTAGTTTCTCTGTCTACAAAAATATTCCTACTAACCAGACCAACTCACCGGCTTCTCGTCACTAGGGCTTTCTTTTGGTGTTCGATCCTCATTTCTAGAGCGTGCAGCTACAGCTGGAGAGGTTAATTGCTTCGAGTCTGCAATTGGAAAACACCGCTGTATGCAATTTACATCGACTATCAAAACTCTCAACTTGAAAGAACAGTTATTCAAGCAAGCAATTACCTGAATCTCGAGGTGGCGCAGAAGCAGACACTCTGCTGTTGCTGGTCAGAGGCTGAAGTCGTAAAAAGGTAATAGTCATAAATTATTGTTGCAACCACAAATACAAAAGTTGCTGTGTACCCCTTACTGTTTTTGTACCAAAGGCACGCATCAAAAGCCCGTGTCACCCACTTGATGACTGTTTTCCAATTGTCTAAGCATAAAAAGACACTGCCAAATGAAAAAATGACAGAAAATTTGACCTGCCGCTAAACAATTATGAAATTATGGCCCGTCTCAGAAAACATTCATTGAGCGATAACAAAATAGCCATTGATGGCGATCTTGTTGCCATGCCTAAAGAGAAGCTTTTTAGCTTGAGGTCGCGTCGGGCGCGTTTTTTAGGATAGCTAGCTACTGACAGCTACACTCCTCTCTCATCCATAAGCACTACAAGGTCTCCACACTGTACTGCTGCCTGCACTACAACTGAAAATGACAGAGCAAGCAACTGCTCCTGCCCTATCTTGCTGCCGAAATGAAACAAAATAGATGAAAATTGTGCACCCTGAATGAGCTATCAAAGCAAAAGGAGATAAAATAAGCAACGGCAAGAACAACAGAAGGCGCAGTTGGGGGGGGCGCGTCTTTTGGTTTCAATTATCTCTTGGCGATGAAGCACTGCCAAAGATAAGTCAGCAAAAACTTTATATAATAACACGATATTTTTCGAGATAAAATTTATTAAAATTGTCCTCTTCTCAAATCGTCATGTTTACATTTCTTAGTCGAGTGCTCACAGAGCGCTACGTGACTATAAAGGCAAAAAACGGCGCAGAAAATGCTCGTGTGTGGTCGCATTTTCCTGCAATATTATAAAATTCTCATTATAATTATTAGACTAGTCTATTATGGATTTTAATGAGCGTTCATCGGCTATTGTTCCTAAGGCTGTTTGGGTTGTCTATTTTGTCTGCGATTTAGTATTGTAAATTTATTTATTGATAGCAATAATTTGCCTACAGTTTGAATACAAACTCAACAACAGGCAAGCGAGACAGCCAAAAATTGAATCAAGGTAATACAATAGCGCAATTTAGAGACTTGATTTTTTTTCTCGAAAAAAATGATTTAGTACTAGCGTTTTTAATTAAAAATTCATCAGTACAAAATAACACGTATGTACTCGTATTTAAAGAATTTGAATTGAAAAAGTATTAATCTAAGTAACTGGGGAGGATAAGTACTCGTATGATTTTATAGTATCTGAATATGATTCCAGGCATCTACGCATGATTCCAAAAAACTAGGCACGATTCCAAGAATCTAAACATGATTCTAGGAATCTAGAAAAAGATTCTAGGAATCCAAACATGATTAAAGAAATCCAAACATGATTTCAAGAATCTAAAAATGATTTCAAGAATCTAAATATCGTTCCCAGAATTTAAATATGATTCCAACAATCTAAGCATGATTCCAAGAATCTAAAAATGACGTTAACAATATAAGCCTGATTCTAAGAATCTAAACATGATTCCAGGAATCTAATTATGATTCCAACAATCTAAGCATGATTCCAAAAATCTAAACATGATTCCAGGAATCTAAATATCATTCCAGAAATCTAAATATGATTCCAACAATCTAAGCATGATTCCAAAAATAAAAAACATGATTCCAGAAATTTAAATATGATTCCATGAGTTAAAACACGATTCCAAGAATCTAAACATGATTCTAGGAATTTAAAAAATATTCTAAGAATCGAAACATGATTCCATGACCTAAACATGATTCCAAGAATCTAAACATGATTCCAGGAATCTAAATATGATTCCATGAGTAAAAACACGATTCCAAGAATCTAAGCATGATTCCAAGAATCTAAACATGATTCTAAGAATCTAAGCATGATTCCAGGAATCTAAACATGATTCTAAGAATCTAAGCATGATTCCAAGAATCTAAACATGATACCGTGTTTAGGAACATGATTATTCCATGATATCATGTTTAGAAAAATGTTTCTAAGAATCTAAACGTGATTCAAGGCATTTTAATAGGACACCCGTATCCAACCATGTTTCTGCTTATTGACATAATTTATATTATAGCACACATCCCATCAAAATATTTTAAAAACAAAGGCATTGAACCTCACCGACTCTGTAGTTCCTCTCGCAGCTGGAGTTACGACTGCAACGCCCCCGCTGCCACTGCTGCCGCCGCCGCCCTTAGCAAGCAAAAGTTTGACCACCTCCGCTTTGTTCTGCTTGTTGTCGCGCTGGGCTTTCCTCAAGCGCCGACGTTCTTCAAAAACGGCCGCCTCTTTCAGCTGAAATAGAAAGATAATCGATGGTTACTAATATTAATTACGATACATATCGGTAGACAAAGTTCAACTCACAGCAGCCTGCAGTCGACTGTCCTCCTCGTTAAAGGCTGCTTCAGCCTCGCTGACCGTGGAGAATCTTGTTAGCGCTCCTTGAATAGAATTGAATGCGAGACTTTCCAGCAGCTCGTCAACTTGACTGGCCTTGCCCGCGTCGTCTTTGTTCTCGCTAGTCTTTGTTGCATTCGACACGGCATCGGTCGGCTTGGACGATGTTAAAGTGAGACGCGAGGCCAATGCCGTTGAGTTGTTGGACGATCCGGAGGTGGATTTCGGGGCGGAGGCAGGGGCGGATGCAGGGGTGGATGAAGGGGCGGAGGCAGGGACGGATGCAGGGGCGGAGGCAGGGACGGATGCAGGGGCGGATGCAGGGGCGGATAAAGGGGTGGATGCAGGGGCGGATATTGAATTGCTTGAGACACTTGATCCGCCAGTCGATTGCGGAGCGGCTGTCAAAGTTGACGTTCGCTTTCCAACTTCCGGTGCCGATGACTTGCTAATGTCCGAATTTCGACTGATTGTTGCTGGGGCGGCGGCGGCCTTTGTTGGACGGCTAGTCGAACTAACGGATTCATTAACTGGCTGCTGCTTTTTGGCTGTCTGCTGCTGCGATTGCTGTTGCTGCCCTCCTGAAGCCTCGTCCAATCGAGACGAAGAAAGAGAACTCCTGGATGGATTATGTGAGATAATTCCGTGGGAATATTCCCTTTTATTCTTCTCTATTTTACATTTCCCCCGGCCATTCGCACCTGTGCAGCCTCATGCGTTCAATGGACTGCCTGAGCTGCAGCACCTCGTCCATGGCGTCGCCGTTGCTGCTTCTCCGGCTGCCGCCAAGTGAGCCGCTGCTGCCCAGCCCGACTGACTCGGAGAGCCGGTCCGCCACTGCGGCTCCGGCCATGGCAACTGGCGAGGTTGGGGAGCGCAGAAACGATCGGTCGCGACTGGTCATGCGCTTGATTCTGTCCAGGTGGATGGGCGGCGGGGACCGCACGAATCCCTCGTCGGCCTGGGAATTTGGAGGCAATCAATCAATAAATCAATCTATCTATCTATCTATCTATCTATCTATCTATCTATCTATCTATCTATCTATCTATCTATCTATCTATCTATCTATCTATCTATCTATCTATCTATCTATCTATCTATCTATCTATCTATCTATCTATCTATCTATCTATCTATCTATCTATCTATCTATCTATCTATCTATCTATCTATCTATCTATCTATCTATCTATCTATCTATCTATCTATCTATCTATCTATCTATCTATCTATCTATCTATCTATCTATCTATCTATCTATCTATCTATCTATCTATCTATCTATCTATCTATCTATCTATCTATCTATCTATCTATCTATCTATCTATCTATCTATCTATCTATCTATCTATCTATCTATCTATCTATCTATCTATCTATCTATCTATCTATCTATCTATCTATCTATCTATCTATCTATCTATCTATCTATCTATCTATCTATCTATCTATCTATCTATCTATCTATCTATCTATCTATCTATCTATCTATCTATCTATCTATCTATCTATCTATCTATCTATCTATCTATCTATCTATCTATCTATCTATCTATCTATCTATCTATCTATCTATCTATCTATCTATCTATCTATCTATCTATCTATCTATCTATCTATCTATCTATCTATCTATCTATCTATCTATCTATCTATCTATCTATCTATCTATCTATCTATCTATCTATCTATCTATCTATCTATCTATCTATCTATCTATCTATCTATCTATCTATCTATCTATCTATCTATCTATCTATCTATCTATCTATCTATCTATCTATCTATCTATCTATCTATCTATCTATCTATCTATCTATCTATCTATCTATCTATCTATCTATCTATCTATCTATCTATCTATCTATCTATCTATCTATCTATCTATCTATCTATCTATCTATCTATCTATCTATCTATCTATCTATCTATCTATCTATCTATCTATCTATCTATCTATCTATCTATCTATCTATCTATCTATCTATCTATCTATCTATCTATCTATCTATCTATCTATCTATCTATCTATCTATCTATCTATCTATCTATCTATCTATCTATCTATCTATCTATCTATCTATCTATCTATCTATCTATCTATCTATCTATCTATCTATCTATCTATCTATCTATCTATCTATCTATCTATCTATCTATCTATCTATCTATCTATCTATCTATCTATCTATCTATCTATCTATCTATCTATCTATCTATCTATCTATCTATCTATCTATCTATCTATCTATCTATCTATCTATCTATCTATCTATCTATCTATCTATCTATCTATCTATCTATCTATCTATCTATCTATCTATCTATCTATCTATCTATCTATCTATCTATCTATCTATCTATCTATCTATCTATCTATCTATCTATCTATCTATCTATCTATCTATCTATCTATCTATCTATCTATCTATCTATCTATCTATCTATCTATCTATCTATCTATCTATCTATCTATCTATCTATCTATCTATCTATCTATCTATCTATCTATCTATCTATCTATCTATCTATCTATCTATCTATCTATCTATCTATCTATCTATCTATCTATCTATCTATCTATCTATCTATCTATCTATCTATCTATCTATCTATCTATCTATCTATCTATCTATCTATCTATCTATCTATCTATCTATCTATCTATCTATCTATCTATCTATCTATCTATCTATCTATCTATCTATCTATCTATCTATCTATCTATCTATCTATCTATCTATCTATCTATCTATCTATCTATCTATCTATCTATCTATCTATCTATCTATCTATCTATCTATCTATCTATCTATCTATCTATCTATCTATCTATCTATCTATCTATCTATCTATCTATCTATCTATCTATCTATCTATCTATCTATCTATCTATCTATCTATCTATCTATCTATGTTAGCAAAAAATTTTACATCTTTGACAGTTTAAACTTCCTATGCCTCTCAACAACAGCATCGATGGGGACACTAAAGGTACATTAAACTCACTTGCTCTTGCAGTTAATATTAGATAGTGTGCCAACTCTCTGACGTCACAGTTTCTGAGTGAACAAGCGCCTCAGCTTATTTTAGAAAAAAGACTTTCCGCGCTTGCTTCTATATATTTTATATCGTTTTGGCTCCTTCAGCCTGTTCTTTTCAGTTCTTTTTTCAGCCAACGGGGCAGTGTAATGAGTAGATGTCGCCTAATTCTATTGGCTAAGCCTGCCTCAAGCAAGAGGCGCAGCGATGGCAAGTGGCCTGAGTCTCCCCTATGCGCCAGTTGTGCGCGCACCGCCGCTCGGTGTGACGGCAGGGTGGATAGAGAAGAGAAGACAATGCATGGATTCATTGGCGCAGCCTCCTGCCCGCAAGATGGCGCAGTTGTCAATATAGACAATACGCAGAGGTAGGCGGGAGAGACTTGGACAGCACGCTGACTAACCTGTCCCGCAGCCGCTCCAGGAGGTATCTGGGTAGGGTAATGGGTAGACAATGAACACTTCCCAGCAACTAGCCGGGGGGGGCACTCTGCTAGAAGAAATAAAGACAGCTAGAAGAAAGAGACGAAAAGAGGACCAGCTGATGATGCTAAGACTGCAAAACGGGCCCCCTAGACTGGCAGCTCAGCAAGAAGAGGTCTAAAGAAGCGTCAAATGGTTTCATTTGTAGTTTTTCTTAAACAGAATTCCGATAACGCATTCAGACACTTCGTCGCTTTTGAGTGCTTTTTTATAATCTTAGATAATTTGCCTGGAACAGTTTGGATCGACAGATATAAGGAGACAGACAGACGGGAGACACTCCGTGGGAGCGGACTGTGTGTGGATGGCAGATCAAACGGATCGGCATGAACTAACTGAGTGGCCGGCCGTTCCATTGCGCGAAATGGCTTCTTACACGCTTGAAAAAAAATGAGGGCGGAGACAGACAATGGATGAAGTTTGCACTAGAAATTGCACTTTTTCTATTCACTTCGTGTACGAAAAAATTGTTCGAAAAATTGTGACGTCAATTAGTCTTCAATTATCGGTACTACTTATAGTATTCAAGATTGACACACTTAATGTTACCAAAGGTGTGCCGTCATGCTTTGTAATTGTCGCACGCTGGCGTATTGCTTTAGCAACGTAATTTTCATAACCATTTCAACAGCATACCAAGCTTTTTCCCTATTTTTTTGCTCTTTGATGAGCCTTAAGGCTACAGTACAGCAAGCAGTACGGAATCCAGTTTAACACCAGAATTGGAGGTTTTGTCTCTCGGGCACTCGCTACTACTTATTAAACTACTAATAGTACCGTGTTGCGATACTATTTCAATTCTTTTCGGCATACGAGTCGATTTAAAATTCTTGACTACGCTTGTGTCGTAAGTTTGCATAGGAATTAAATTTAAGTTACAATGTACTTTTATTCCGTCAATAGTTTCGCTTTAATTTAATAGAAAGCGTTTTTTGAACAATATTAAAATAAACAACAATATCAGCTCTTACTACTCATAGAAGTAGATTAATATAGAAACAAAATTAACTATTATTGCTACAAAAAATAACTCTCTTCTCTTCTCTTAAAGTCTTTAACTCTTTCACCCTATTAATCAGTCACTTTTGCTCTCGACAAAAAACGCATGTAAAATCTTCGAAATGCGCTCGCATGCTTTTGAAATTGAGGGGTAGCCATTTTCTTGCTTCTATCGGTACCCAAAATAAATTTGTAAACTTGCTAATAATCTTTAAACCAACCATCCCATATTAATGTCCCCAGATCTCCCAGTCTCTCGCCCTCATCAGTAGGTGCATGCAACTCACATGCAGATAGTTCAATGGACCGCCGCAACCAGCACCACAAAAGAGTTAAAGTTTATCAATTTAAGCGTAACGAATGGTAAACTAGCTATTTACTACGCTTGTAAGTTCACCTGCCCCTAGGAATTAAATTTAAGAAATAATGTACCATTATTACGGCAATAGTTTCTCTTTAATTTAATAGAATTATATTTTTTAATAAATAAAAATAATCATCAATTTTGTTCGCATGAAACATCGCTGGCGGTTTCAAATGCTTTTGAAATTGAGGGGCGGTCATTTTCTTGCTTCTCTCCGCATTAAACAAATTTTTCTAAACTTCCTAGTAATCTAGTAAACCAACAGCCCCATTTTATTGTCCCAAGATCTCCCAGTCTCTCTCCCTCATCAGTAAGTGCAGTAAGTGCATGCAACTCACATGCAGATAGTTCAATGGCCCGCCGCAACCAGCACCGCAGCTTTCAGTGGGATCATCAACTTCCATTAGAGGATTTTCCGTCAGCGTTGAAGCAGCCGCTCCAGCAGCTCCGGCTGATGACAAGCCGAGACGCAGCGCCGAGCTCTCCAGCCCCGTCAGCTGGCGGCTGCTGAACGTCAGGAACACCGGCCGACGCGAATAGTCGATCAGACTCGACACTGCGCGTCGAATCATCGGCGTCTTCGAGGCGTCTGCCTGAGCAGCTGCCGCATTGTTGCTGCTGCTGGCGCTGCTGCTTTTGACGTTCTGGTGCTGGTTCTTGCTTCGTGAATCGGCAACGTCCGTTTCTGAGCGCAGCAGCGGCCGGCGCTGCGGATTTTGGCTGGCGGTGAGAATTGTGAAAATTTTTTGGTTTCTTTTGTTTTGACGCTCTCTGCGGCTGCGCTAATTTTATTAGTTATGCTAATTACCTAACCCCCTCTGTACCTTTCGCTGCACATCTCTCTACCCATCTCCTCCTTTCTTTCTTCCTACTGGCTCTAGCCTAAATTAGCGACTCCAGTGACCACTAGGTCCTAGGTTCGAGCCCCAGCTCGATAAGACGATTTGTGCCCTCGAGATATTTGTTTTTGCGTCCCACTATTCAGTAAATGTACTCATGCCTTTTTCTAGCAACAGACATGCACAAAAACTAGAATAATGGACTAAAAATAATTGCCGCTGCATTATCTTAGGACACATACGATTGTTTAAATGGAGAAGTAGACACACATGTAGATAGATAGATAGATAGATAGATAGATAGATAGATAGATAGATAGATAGATAGATAGATAGATAGATAGATAGATAGATAGATAGATAGATAGATAGATAGATAGATAGATAGATAGATAGATAGATAGATAGATAGATAGATAGATAGATAGATAGATAGATAGATAGATAGATAGATAGATAGATAGATAGATAGATAGATAGATAGATAGATAGATAGATAGATAGATAGATAGATAGATAGATAGATAGATAGATAGATAGATAGATAGATAGATAGATAGATAGATAGATAGATAGATAGATAGATAGATAGATAGATAGATAGATAGATAGATAGATAGATAGATAGATAGATAGATAGATAGATAGATAGATAGATAGATAGATAGATAGATAGATAGATAGATAGATAGATAGATAGATAGATAGATAGATAGATAGATAGATAGATAGATAGATATATAGATAGATAGATAGATAAATAGATAGATAGATAGATAGATAGATAGATAGATAGATAGATAGATAGATAGATAGATAGATAGATAGATAGATAGATAGATATATAGATAGATAGATAGATAGATAGATAGATAGATAGATAGATAGATAGATAGATAGATAGATAGATAGATAGATAGATAGATAGATAGATAGATAGATAGATAGATAGATAGATAGATAGATAGATAGATAGATAGATAGATAGATAGATAGATAGATAGATAGATAGATAGATAGATAGATAGATAGATAGATAGATAGATAGATAGATAGATAGATAGATAGATAGATAGATAGATAGATAGATAGATAGATAGATAGATAGATAGATAGATAGATAGATAGATAGATAGATAGATAGATAGATAGATAGATAGATAGATAGATAGATAGATAGATAGATAGATAGATAGATAGATAGATAGATAGATAGATAGATAGATAGATAGATAGATAGATAGATAGATAGATAGATAGATAGATAGATAGATAGATAGATAGATAGATAGATAGATAGATAGATAGATAGATAGATAGATAGATAGATAGATAGATAGATAAATAGATAGATAGATAGATAGATAGATAGATAGATAGATAGATAGATAGATAGATAGATAGATAGATAGATAGATAGATAGATAGATAGATAGATAGATAGATAGATAGATAGATAGATAGATAGATAGATAGATAGATAGATAGATAGATAGATAGATTGATAGATAGATAGATAGATAGATAGATAGATAGATAGATAGATAGATAGATTGATAGATAGATAGATTGATAGATAGATAGATAGATAGATAGATAGATAGATGGATAGATAGATAGATAGATAGATAGGCCATACCTTGACTGTGCCGTTGGTTGTTGCTGATTTTGCTGCTTTGATGAGGAGTTCCCATTCAGATATGCAAATATATCCATACTATTTGATTGTGGAAAGTATTTTATAATCTAATAAATTAGCTAAGCATAAAGTTCCATACTTGTTATTCTTTAGCATAGACTGATGAAGTTGACACCTGTTGAGATTACAAAACGGCTTAGGCAAGGCAGCTTGCGACCTGTTTAAAGCCCCTCGGGTTCTTCATTTGGTCTATTATTTTAGCCTAGGCGAGCCGAAGTACACCTTTGGCATTGTGGAGCTAATTTTTCGTTGAAGAGATTTTTGATAAAAAAACGTTTTGCTTTGCCTTTCATCCACCCCCCTGCGCACTGGTAGAAACAGAGCGATGTGGGGCAGCGGCCACCTGGCCTGTATCCCCCTCTCTACCCCCTCTAACTCTCTCTAGCTGTCAGCCGCCTATCTCTCTCGCCCTAAGAGTCTTCGCAACCAAGCGCCCCAGAGTAAAGCCTCGCAACTAAAAAAAGACGAATTAGCCGTATGAACTTGATGCGAATTTGCTTGAGGCTTGAGCCTGCATCAATTTCTGTTGTTGACACGTTAATTTTTTTCTGACGCACGATTTTTCAAGTTGTGTCCTGAATATTTGAGCTTGTTGCTAGCCGATCATGATACTTAAGTCATTTGATCGCAGCTTTCGAGAATTGGCGCAAAATCAAAACCTGAATTTGCGTCAACCATATTTTTTCTAACACACACATGCAATATAACGTGTTTTTTATCGTTTTGCTACTGACTTAAAGAGCTCAGTAACGTGTGGCGTTTTTTAGAGACAAAATTTGTTTAATGATTATATAAATAGGAAATACGCTCGTATCACCTTACTGTAAATTAAAAAACTGCGCTCGTACTAATCTTTCTGACAAAGAAGTTTTCAGAATGCTAGCTAGAAAGACGGACAGCCAAAAAATATGCATGTTGACAGTATCTTGTGACTCATTAACTCTCCCGTTAAGAAAAGTTAAATGCGAGGTACCCGCTATCTTACTTAGCGTAAAAAATTGACTATAGCCAGGCTGTATGCCATCAATATTGCCAATTTTTGGCTTTCAGGAAAAAGTAAACATGAGTCAAGGTCACAGACAAGGCTAGAGTGGAAAGTATAAGTAAGATGCTTTGCCAACCTACCTATCGGAGGAAAAACGAAGCAAATTCCGTGGCCAGAGAACGTGCCTCCACGAACGCCTTGCACACAAACTGCTGCTGGCCCCAGCTGCGTACGATTCTTAAAGATGTACAACTCAGGGCGTACAATAATAACAAAAGACTGAGAGCTTGCCTCCAGAAAATTCTGAGCACATTATTGTGTTGTTTATTAGGCCAGGTTATTTTCAACCCCCGCTTATATCTATCATTCGACTGTATAATAAAACCCACATCTGACATGCTTCCACTTGCTTGCTGGCTCTAAAGCCCGCTTGTTGCTGAGGGTTTCTCAGAATTACCTATACAGAGTCGAGGGGCATGTCTCCGTCAATATGCTTCATATTCGTCAGCGCACTGGTGCTGGTGAGTTCAAATGAAGGCTAATCTTGTAGTTTTACGATACGAAAGTAAAAAATCGTAGTGAATTTGAAGGGACATACTCATCGTAAATATTTTGTAGGATGATGCTAGCGCACATCATTATTTTCGTCGTGATTGAGTTATCGAGATAATTTTTAGAGGTTTCGAATGGTGACTAGTGAGCTCCCCGAGTGACTCATGTTTGTCTAAAAGTGAGGCGAGAGTAAGTTCCCCGAGTGACTCTCATGTTTGTCTGAAAGTGAGGCGAGAGTGAGCTCCTCGAGTGACTCTCATGTTGGTCTGAAAGTGAGGCGAGATTGAGTTCCCCGAGTGACTCTCATGTTGGTCTGAAAGTGAGGCGAGATTGAGTTCCCCGAGTGACTCTCATGTTTGTCTGAAAGTGAGGCGAGAGTGAGTTCCCCAAGTGACTCTCATGTTGGTCTGAAAGTGAGGCGAGATTGAGTTCCCCGAGTGACTCTCATGTTGGTCTGAAAGTGAGGCGAGATTGAGTTCCCCGAGTGACTCTCATGTTTGTCTGAAAGTGAGGCGAGAGTGAGTTCCCCAAGTGACTCTCATGTTGGTCTGAAAGTGACGCGAGAGTGACCTCCCCGAGTGACTCTTATGCCTGTCGGAAAGTGAACCGAAATTGAGTTCTCTGAGTGACTCTCATGTTTGCCTGAAATTGACGCGAGAGTGATCTCCCTTAGTGACTCTCCTGATTACGAAAATGAAATTTTAGATCCGTTGACTTCTTAAAAATTGACCCCCCCTCAACAGGCCCTGCAGTCTCGCGGCGCCTCGGCAGGCGTGCAGATCCGGGTGAACTTCATGTACTATTCGAATCCCGGCGGTCTGGACGCTCACGGCCAGGCTTGCGACCCTGGCAACGGAGCCTGCGATCCGCTTTTCACCATCACCCTGAGCACGCCTGATGGGTGAGCGTTTAATAGGCAAAGTAGACAAAGTAGATGAAGTAGGGAAAGTAGATTATAAAGTACATCCATCCTTCGACTTGATTTTTTTAGTCGGCAAGAAAAGGTCACAACAGATCGAGTATCGGATCAAAACCACGTGTCATTTGGCAGCACAGTTGTCAACATTGCTAATCCGGTTGTGATCCAGCGAGTGAAATACGAGGTAAGCTGTTATCTGTTTGTTCGTTAAGATAAAATTCTTGCTACTTTAACATCACCCCTAAAATCCGTTACAAAACTTACCATTTGTGACTTAACTCTTGACACAGTGATTAAAATCTATGTATTGATTTATTAGATAGATTAGCAATCCATTCAGCTCCTTAATCAATTCTGCTATTTTTTCCATGGGATAGATTAGCAATCCATTCTGATCCTTCATCCATGGGATAGATTAGCAATCCATTGTGATCCTTCATCCATGGGATGGATTAGCAACCCATTGTGATCCTTTATCCATGGGATAGATTAGCAACCCATTGTGATCCTTTATCCATGGGATAGATCAGCAATCCATTGTGATCCTTAATCCATGGGATAGATTAGCAATCCATTGTGATCCTTCATCCATGGGATAGATTAGCAATCCATTGTGATCCTTCATCCATGGGATAGTTTAACAAGTTTTATAATTAAGAACACAATCTCCAACCCCTATTCTCACACACGAAAAAGGGCCAGTTCAGCATCCAAGTGAAGGTGGACGATTTTGATCCAATCGGCTCATGGGACTACATGGGCACATTTGCCTATACTTTTGTCGGCACGCCAGGAGCTAACGCTGATTTCAGAAACATCCGGGAAGTCACTCTGAGCGATGACGGCCGCTCGAACGCCCGGTAAACTGTTAATCAATCATAGTGAAAAATTTATCAATGCCATTGTCTATGGCTTTCTCCGGCGTGTAGTTCTAAAAATAGAAAAGCTTCCTATCTTAATTCAGTCCCGCTAATTAGAGTTCACCTATAGACAATTAATTCTACTGCTGATAATTCTAGTGAGAAACGGCATGATGCTATTTATAGATCAAGATTGCACGCTTCCCATCCTTGTAGCCTCTCTCTTCAAATAGCGGTGGCTTGCTTACCAAACTATTACACTGCCAGCTGTACAAGACTGTGTATTCACGTTAATGACGATACAAATGGGCATTATAACTGCGATATGGCTGGTAATCCTGTCTGCCTGCCGAGTGAGTTAAATTCAGAGTTTTTTATTTAATATATCGGTAATCTTAGTAGAATGTTAGGTGTATCTTCGTATTTTAAATGAATGAAAATTCGGATATTTTATATTTATTGTAGTAAAAGGAAAATTATTTATTGTAAAATTAAAATTACTTTTAGTAACCAAAAAATTTTTAAACTCAACGAATATTTTACGGGATGTTCTAAAAGAAATTTTCTGTTATGTATAATTTTAACGAAATTTAGAAAAAAAATCATTTTTTTTGTGGACTAAATATTTAGTACGATAATAGTAACATTATAAACTTAAATTTTACTAGCCGGAAAAGGATTAAGCGAAAATTACTTTTGGAAAAATTGGCTTGTGCTTTTAATAATAATAGATATTGGACTTTTAGTGCCTACTAAACTAACGGAGATGAAAAATTCCTTCTCCAAAGTTTTTTTCTACCATTATTCATCTGTTATTTAAAAACTAAAAAGCACAATAAGTCGTGCATTGTCACTTAAAGTCTATTATGTGCAAAATATGTGCAAAAAGGTTTTTTATATCTAGCTTTAAACTTTTGCATCCCTTCCTTGAAACTAAAGACACCTTAAGTAGAAGGACGGCAGATTTCGTTTCTTGGAAAGTTTTTAGAGTCTAATTCTCACGAAAGTAGACTATGGGAGAAAGGAAATTTGCAGTTTTTCGACATAAAATTAAAGATTGCGCTTGATTGGAAGCAATTGCAAATCCAATCCTTTGATGTGTGCTTCCTGCCTTCTTCTTCCTCGCATCTTCTTCCAATCGAATGTACGCTCGTAATGTTTAATTTTATCTCGAAAAATTACAAATTTCCTATCTCCGTAGTGAATTTTTTCGTGAAAATTGGACTTCAAAAACTTTCCAAGAAACGAAGTGTCCCGTCCTTCTACTTAAGCTGTCCTTGCTCGAAACATGGGTTTTCTTAATAATTTCCGATGTGTAGCAAGTTCGTTAAACAATTTAGTTGATTATTTTAAATTTCTAAGAAATTATTAAAATAATTCTAGTACAATATTATAGTTTAAATAACATTTAATAAACAAAAATTTCAGCCTACGATCCGTCCAGTAATTGCCGTCTAACTTATTGCGCTAACCGGGCGCCTTGCAAAAACAGCGGCGTCTGCGTGAATCAGGACACAGGCTTCGCCTGCCGTTGTGTCGGGCTGTGGGGAGGTAGGTGACCCGAGATTTGAGTTTATAGACTGATTCACATCGAAATTTTTCGATGTACGTAAGAATCATACGCCTTTACTAGCTTTTAACAATTTGAAAATTTAATTTCAGGCAGTACTTGCGAGAGCAAGCTGTCAGCCTGCGATTCGGCTGACACCCCGTGTCGCAACAATGGCACCTGCGTACCCGGCACCGGCTCCAGCGGTTGCATCTGTGCTGCCGGCTTCAATGGCACATTTTGCGAATCGGACATTGACGAGTGCGAACGACGACCGTCAGTCTGTCAGCAGGCTAGCGAATGCCGAAACCAGTTCGGCTCGTACAGCTGCCGGTGCTTGGTGGGTTGGACGGGAAAGAACTGCTCTGATGACATCAATGAATGCGAATCAGGCGACGCGTGCTTCAATGGGGGAACCTGCGACAACTCGCCTCCAGGTGAGCCATGTAGCTCTGAGACGTGAATGGATGACAAAACATTTCGACAAGGATTCAAGAACACTCATGAAGCATCCAGACGAAACCTTTTATCTAGGATGCGCACTTACTCATGAAACTTTAGGCAGTAAACCTTTCATTAAGGATGAGGGAGTCTGCATTGAAAAATTAAGACCTTCTGACAAGGATAGACCAAGGACTTCTCAAGTATCTACTAGTGGACTATCTACTAGTGGTCTAGTGGTCCTTGGGATAGACACTTGTTAAACACCTAGACACGAAACCTTCCATCCAGGATGGATGATGAAACTTTCATGAACTTTTATTCGCTAAAGCTACCTCGTACAAACGTGAAGCTTCTTCCATTTCCCCTAATCACCAATTACTCGGCCAGGAAACTTCACGTGCCGCTGTCGACCCGGCTTCAGCGGTCATCGCTGCGAATTTGACGTTGACGAATGCGTCAATGCATCGGACGGTCCCTGTCGCTCCGACGGCAGTCAGGTGTGCCGAAATCTTTGGGGCAGCTACGCGTGCCTCTGCGCAGCCGGCTGGTCCGGGTTGAATTGCACCGAGCGCTACCTGACCGAGGCGGAGATGGCCGTGGCTGAAAGGGATCGCCTGATGATTGGCTTGCTTGTTCCCGCCGTGCTGCTGCTCGTTGCCGGCGTTGTTGCGTTCTTTGCCTACCGTTTGATTCTGCGCCGTCGTCGCTTGTTGGAGAGTCGTCTCAATGATCCGCCTCGAAGACCGCATTCGTCGTCAATCAGTGTTGATAATACGCTTTACTCGAATGCCATTTTTGATTCTCAGCATAATTCCCATCCTGAATGTCTATATGAGGACGCGGAAGCTCACTATTCTAAGGTTCGACATAGCTCGCTGTTGTATGTGAGGCCTCATCGCTAGTCTGCAACCCCTTCCCTAACCACTAGTTTACAACCCCCTTACCCAACTGCTAGTCCACAACCCCTTCCGTAACCGCTAGTCTGCGACCCCTTCCCCTAACCGCTAGTCTACAACCCCTTACCCTAACCGCTAGTCTACAACCCCTTACCCTAACCGCTAGTCTACAACCCCTTACCCTAACCGCTAGTCTACAACCCCTTACCCTAACCGCTAGTCTACAACCCCTTACCCTAACCGCTAGTCTACAACCCCTTACCCTAACCGCTAGTCTACAACCCCTTACCCTAACCGCTAGTCTACAACCCCTTACCCTAACCGCTAGTCTACAACCCCTTACCCTAACCGCTAGTCTACAACCCCTTACCCTAACCGCTAGTCTACAACCCCTTACCCTAACCGCTAGTCTACAACCCCTTACCTAAACTACTAGTCCACTAAATCCCTTACCCAATCCCTAAAACGCCACTGATTGCTACAAATAAACAAAATTTAAACTGTTTTTTTCAAGGTTCAGTCGCTGCCAAGGGACGCCATCGTAGACGACTATGCCGATGTGGTTGGCCACGAGGAACCGCCTAATTTTAAAGGTCCTCCGTTGCCGCCAAAGCGTAACTTGCAGCTGGAAGAGATCAGAGAGACCGGTTTGGGGCTGACATCAGAGGCGCCAGCAGCAGCATCAGCAGCGATGACGTATGAGAATTCGGCAACAGCGGACGCGTTTCCTGATTCATCGATAACAAATTCAAATATTGTTGCGACGAACAGTCAAGAACAACAGGCCCAACAAGGCTATGAAGAAATGACTATTAGCTAGATTAAAGCCTCAAGAAAAGCGTATTTTTACCAACTGTCTTAGCGGAGGAATCGTTTTGTTATGCAAAAATATTCTCAAAACCATTGCGGAAGCAGCAAAAATTCTGTGTAATAATTTCTAATCGTGCTTCCTGTATGGAGAAGAAGGGGTACCTCGTATGCTGCCTTGCTTAGCTCAAATTTTTGTTCAGAGGGGTCCTTCTATGATGAGTAGCTATAGACTCCAATTGGTAAGTACATGTAAATATGAAAATCTATTGTGAGTATAGTATTTTTACTTTTTTTGCTCCATACTTGCTACCAGCTTAGAAAACCTGATTAACCATTTTGTTGTGCTTCAAAAGTGTATCAAAATAATCCATTTTTTTCCCCCCAACTTTAGTCCCAAAGCTGCGTTACTTTTTATATTACGCGGTACATTTTTTATTCAGAATCTACTCAAACAGGAAGCATAAATTATTTAATAGTAAAATTGTTCCTGTCACTAATTTTATTATTCCACGGCAAATGCGGCAGATTTTCAGGGGGGTCTGCACTTTTGTAGGGCTTAGATTTTGTTTAACTTGGGTTTAACAGCCAATGTCTAAAAGTCTCAACGGGCTAGTTTTCCCAGCTCTGCCTGCATCCCCACTCTTGTCTAAGCCTCTCCTCGCTCACTGGGGAAGGGTGTAATGCAAACGACCGAGACAAATAAAAAGGGATGAGAGCACATCAAATAGCTTTTATCCATCTCGGCTTTCGGGATAGACACAAAATCTGGTTGCTAGGCAGATTTTCAGGCAGGTCTCTCTGGGGGGCTTAGCTTCATCAGCTGCGTGTCCCCCCATCCTATTATTATTATTATTACTTTCCATTTCGGGTAGATCCGTAGGGAAAGGGGTTGAGGAGCTAAAAGCGGAACAAGCGAGGCGGAGGAGCGCATGACGAGGTAGAAAGAGAGGCTGCAGCCGGAGGTGATGAAGGAGAGAAGAAGCTGAGGCCGAAAAGGTTCCGCCTGGGGTTGGCGTGGCAACTGCTCCCTAGGGAGGCGGGCGGGTGAGAGAATCGGCTGGGGAACAGAGGGAAGAGGGGAAGCGACCGAGGCCACCTTACTCTCGGCGTTCATTTCCTCAGCTCTCCCATCTCCCATCTCATCCTCTCCTTCCCTCCCTGCTTACCCCGAGTGTCAAAGGCTCCGCCCTCCCGGTGAACTCCCCGGCAACATTCCTGGCCTGTCCCAAGTCCCAAACCCGCCAGTCCAGCCCAAAGCGGCCCAGACGACGCTAGATAAGAGAAATTTATCGATCGGTGCGAGGAGAGATTTCGCGTCGTGGCAGGACGGATGCAGATGCGGCCGGGCCGAAATTATTTTGGGGTAGAGGGAGGGGGCTGGGAGAAGCAACTTCTTTCTTTTCCTGAGCTCTCCGGCGAAGAGGCTTCGCTGGGCTAGCCATCTATTGGGTGGGAGAATAATCCCTCTTCTTACCCCACAACCCCCATTGCTATGCGCTGCTCGGTGCTCGCGTTCCTCCGAGTCAGCCTCGTAGCTAGGCAAGAGAGCCACAAATAGCCAAGCCAGTGGGAAAAATAATTTACTTCTCCGCTTTTCCAGCTTGCGCCCACACAAGCCGAGACTATTGACGCATTGTGCATTGATTAACCCGACCTGCTGAAGTCAGCCCAAGCAGTAAGTTCAACAAGGTGAGTTAAAGTTTTACAATTTCTATAGATAAGAAATGACAATCTCAAAGTTGTGCGATCTCGTGTACAGCTCGAGATAATTGCAGTATTTGATAAGAACTTAACACGGTATTTAGTGCGTGCATTTTTATAGTTGCTCGCAACCAAAACTGTCTGCGCATTTCAGAGGCATCATGACGCCCCAGCTAGTCAACCTGCTAGCTGCTACTGCGCTCCTGATGATGCCGCTAGTCCTGACGGAGGTCTCCTCGGCCCCAGCCAGCCACAGCATGGACCTCCTGATGCCAGCCGTGTCGCCGAAGCGCGAGGACACCTACCTGTGCACGGCCGTCAAACTGGACAAAGACCGATACATTCGAGCATTCGATCCGCAGCACAAGTCCGGACACGCCCACCACATCATCGTGACGGCCTGCAGGCAGCCGGGCTCCACCACCGACAAAGTGTGGAACTGCGGCGAGATGCTGGCTAAATCGCAGGGAGCTCCGGGTGACCAGGCCTACAAGCAGGCGCCGCAGTGCGCCGAGGACACCCGCATCATCTACGCCTACGCCATGGACGCGCCCGCCCTGACCCTGCCCGACGGTGTCACCTTCGGTGTTGGACCCGGCTTCAACCTGCCCTGGCTGGTCGTCCAGGTGCACTACAAACAGGTGTGATCCAGGATGTCACTGATTGGACCGATTGTTTTGCAATCAAGACAGTTTTAGCATTTTCACTAAGTAACTTTTTTTATTCAATTTCTAGGCCGACGATTTCGTGAAGAACCCCAGCCTGACGGACAGCTCGGGCGTGAAGTTCACCTACCAGACGGAGCCGTCGCCGAAGCTGGGCGGCGTCCACATCTCCCTGACCGACGGCGTGATCCCGGCCCACTCGGTCACCTACATGGAGACCAGCTGCAGCTACGACGGTCAGGCCACCCTGCACCCGTTCGCCTTCCGCACGCACACCCACGGCCTCGGTCGCGTGGTCAGCGGCTACCGAGTTCGCAACGGTCACTGGAGCCTCATCGGCTCCGGCAATCCGCAGATGCCGCAGATGTTCTACCCGGTCAACGGCAGCGGGGCCATCAAGCCCGGCGACATGCTGGCCGCCAAGTGCGTCATGGAGAACAACGGCGACAAGGACGTGAGCATCGGAGCTACGCAGAAGGACGAGATGTGCAACTTCTACATGATGTACTGGGTGCCGGCGGCCGACGTTGGCAAGGACGGCGAGCGGATGTGCTACAACACTGGCGAACTGTGGGACTTCGCCCCGGCTGAAGTGGCCGCCGTCTCGGCCACGGTGCCCGGAACTGGCCGACTGCTGCGCGAGATGAACCGCGAGATGGACCGGATGGACAGCATGATGGACCGGATGCTGGGCGCTGCGAACTCCGACATCAACCAGCCAATTGGAGACTTCGAGGACGAAGCTAACGAGCTCTTCGGCGGCGCGTCAGACGAGTTCGAGTACTGAGGCCCGGCTATTTTCGAATCATTCCTGGATTAAGGCCCCGATTGTCGTCAAGAGTTTCGCTTCTACAAAGAGTTCAAAGATTGACCAACTAACAGCAGTGTTAACTTAAGGCAATAACTATTTTGAACACTGAGAGTCCAAAACTTTATTTTTTTTCTTTGTTTCATCGCCTTTTTCTCTTATCCGGCTGTTTATGCAGTCGAAAAAACACGAATTTTTAAGACAGCTGTTTCGGTGTCGCTTTAAGGACCTCATAATGAGCAACTTGGACCTGTTTTGCCTCTGCTGGCAACTTCAGGTCCCGAATTTTCTCGTCAGCTGAGACCAATAAAACTGGCGTAAAATGGTTGCATAATTCATGCAATTAAGTTTTAACTGGCAAAACTTTTTAACCTTTGCTTCACAGTCTATTTCTGACAGGGTGACTGACTGACTGACTGACTGACTGACTGACTGACTGACAGGGTGAGTGAGTGAGTGACTGACTGACTGACTGACTGACTGACTGACTGACAGGGTGAGTGAGTGAGTGACTGACTGACTGACTGACTGACTGACTGACTGACTGACAGGGTGAGTGACAGACTGACTGACTGACTGACTGACTGACAGGGTGAGTGACAGACTGACTGACTGACTGACTGACTGACAGGGTGAGTGAGTGAGTGACTGACTGACTGACTGACTGACTGACTGACTGACTGACAGGGTGAGTGAGTGACTGACTGACTGACTGACTGACTGACTGACAGACTGACTGACTGACTGACTGACTGACAGGGTGAGTGACAGACTGACTGACTGACTGACTGACTGACAGGGTGAGTGAGTGAGTGACTGACTGACTGACTGACTGACTGACTGACTGACTGACAGGGTGAGTGAGTGACTGACTGACTGACTGACTGACTGACTGACAGGGTGAGTGAGTGACTGACTGACTGACTGACTGACTGACTGACAGGGTGAGTGACAGACTGACTGACTGACTGACTGACTGACAGGGTGAGTGACTGACTGACTGACTGACTGACTGACTGACAGGGTGAGTGACAGACTGACTGACTGACTGACTGACTGACAGGGTGAGTGACAGACTGACTGACTGACTGACTGACTGACAGGGTGAGTGAGTGAGTGAGTGACTGACTGACTGACTGACTGACTGACTGACTGACTGACTGACTGACAGGGTGAGTGAGTGACTGACTGACTGACTGACTGACTGACTGACAGGGTGAGTGACTGACTGACTGACTGACTGACTGACTGACAGGGTGAGTGACTGACTGGCTGACTGACTGACAGGGTGAGTGAGTGAGTGAGTGAGTGACTGACTGACTGACTGACTGACAGGGTGAGTGACAGACTGACTGACTGACTGACTGACTGACAGGGTGAGTGACAGACTGACTGACTGACTGACTGACTGACAGGGTGAGTGAGTGAGTGACTGACTGACTGACTGACTGACTGACTGACTGACTGACAGGGTGAGTGAGTGACTGACTGACTGACTGACTGACTGACTGACAGGGTGAGTGACTGACTGACTGACTGACTGACTGACTGACAGGGTGAGTGAGTGAGTGAGTGAGTGACTGACTGACTGACAGGGTGAGTGACTGACTGACTGACTGACTGACTGACTGACAGGGTGAGTGACAGACTGACTGACTGACTGACTGACTGACAGGGTGAGTGACAGACTGACTGACTGACTGACTGACTGACAGGGTGAGTGAGTGAGTGAGTGACTGACTGACTGACTGACTGACTGACTGACTGACTGACTGACTGACAGGGTGAGTGAGTGACTGACTGACTGACTGACTGACTGACTGACAGGGTGAGTGACTGACTGACTGACTGACTGACTGACTGACAGGGTGAGTGACTGACTGGCTGACTGACTGACAGGGTGAGTGAGTGAGTGAGTGAGTGACTGACTGACTGACTGACTGACAGGGTGAGTGACAGACTGACTGACTGACTGACTGACTGACAGGGTGAGTGACAGACTGACTGACTGACTGACTGACTGACAGGGTGAGTGAGTGAGTGACTGACTGACTGACTGACTGACTGACTGACTGACTGACAGGGTGAGTGAGTGACTGACTGACTGACTGACTGACTGACTGACTGACAGGGTGAGTGAGTGACTGACTGACTGACTGACTGACTGACTGACAGGGTGAGTGAGTGAGTGACTGACTGACTGACTGACTGACTGACTGACTGACTGACAGGGTGAGTGAGTGACTGACTGACTGACTGACTGACTGACTGACAGGGTGAGTGACTGACTGACTGACTGACTGACTGACTGACAGGGTGAGTGAGTGAGTGAGTGAGTGACTGACTGACTGACTGACTGACTGAGTGGGTGAGTACGTGATTGAGTAGAGTGATCAAGGCTCTTTAATATTTTACTTGTGAGTTTATTAGTTCATGAGACAGTAAGTCAGTGTCTGATCGACTGGCTCCACAACCTCAATCAACGATTACATACGAGCTAAAAGTTTTCTTTTAATAGGTGCTTGATCTCTGCTTGATAAGTAAAAAAATTAGTTCAAAATTTTATGTCTGAACATGTGATTATATTGTAGTAAGAAAAGGAACGGTAATACATTTTAAATTTTAGAAATCACGCAAGAAATAAAACAGAGACAGACACAATAATGTATTTTTATTAATACTTCAGAGCTGCCACATTCTTATTTCGCAGATTTATAAATTAGTTCAACATTTTCTTGTACCATAAGAAAAAGATTTATTCTCCTCTGTTAGCAAGTTAAAGTTAGGTACTTCGTTAGTTATCGTTACAATAAAATTTTCTATAGGAGCTCTAGGTTATACGCTCGTAATTTCCTAGTCTACGCTCGTAAAGGTTGCTAGTATTCGTCTACACTCAGGGTTTGTTGTGACCTGTATGTTTTTTCAGGGTAGCTAGTTATCTTAAATTGATAAAGAAATTAATTTAAATTGACTGAGTTCTCCACCTTCTGCCTCAAAATTTTCTTAAAATAGAGACGTCTACTAAAAGTAGAGTGGGCAGCTGAACACGCATAGCTCCTAAATTAATCTCGATGTAAACCTTCAATTATCATGCTTTTCACAGTCTCCCCCAATGCAGATCTCACAGTCTCCCCCAATACAGATCTCACAGTCTCCCCCAATGCAGATCTCACAGTCTCCCCCAATGCAGATCTCACAGTCCCCCCTCAATGCAGATCTCACAGTCTCCCCCAATGCAGATCTCACAGTCTCCCCCAATGCAGATCTCACAGTCCCCCCTCAATGCAGATCTCACAGTCTCCCCCAATGCAGATCTCACAGTCTCCCCCAATGCAGATCTCACAGTCTCCCCCTAATGCAGACCTCATCTCACGTGTACTTTTTGAAGTATCTGTGTACGCCTCGGCTCCCCCATACCGACAGCCCAGACACGATGGCACAAGCCCTTCGCCGGCCATTAACTAAAGGCGGTACAAAGAAAGCGCACAACTCAAAATATTGATTATCCGGGACTCTCCAGGCTTTTCTAAGCCAGCTGTTTTGTTGCCATAGCTACCAATCTTGTTAGAGCTGTAAATCGAATGGAAAAATGCAAGCGAAAGGTTAATACAAACCGATTTGGTTGGCTCAGCTCAATAAGATTAATGGAGCAACTTGAGTACTTTTGCCTTAAGTCGCGGCTAAAATTTCGTTTCTAACTGGTTTCTAACCCCGCTGGCTGCTTAGACTCAAGCTTGAAGCCTTGTCGCGACTTCACTTTCACTTGAGTCTGAGCACAGGCATGCTCAAAGGGCGCCCTTCAACAAAGCCAACCTTGCCTTTTGCTTCATAGATTCGTTGTCAGTTGGAAATTCCAAGCAAGCTTTTTTCCACCATTGTTCAGCGTCTTTAACTTGTAAACGTCACCCCTTTTTAACTTGCGAATCGACAAAACAAAAGGGTTCTATTGACTAGACTTGAATTTGATGTTGAGTTGAAGATGAATTTTTAGTCACAGATGTCAATCAAAATGCATGCCATTCCGTATGGTGTCGACATTCGTTTTTCTGGACTCTCTTTACTCTAGACTAGTGTCTTCTGCTATGTATCTATCTATCTATCTATCTATCTATCTATCTATCTATCTATCTATCTATCTATCTATCTATCTATCTATCTATCTATCTATCTATCTATCTATCTATCTATCTATCTATCTATCTATCTATCTATCTATCTATCTATCTATCTATCTATCTATCTATCTATCTATCTATCTATCTATCTATCTATCTATCTATCTATCTATCTATCTATCTATCTATCTATCTATCTATCTATCTATCTATCTATCTATCTATCTATCTATCTATCTATCTATCTATCTATCTATCTATCTATCTATCTATCTATCTATCTATCTATCTATCTATCTATCTATCTATCTATCTATCTATCTATCTATCTATCTATCTATCTATCTATCTATCTATCTATCTATCTATCTATCTATCTATCTATCTATCTATCTATCTATCTATCTATCTATCTATCTATCTATCTATCTATCTATCTATCTATCTATCTATCTATCTATCTATCTATCTATCTATCTATCTATCTATCTATCTATCTATCTATCTATCTATCTATCTATCTATCTATCTATCTATCTATCTATCTATCTATCTATCTATCTATCTATCTATCTATCTATCTATCTATCTATCTATCTATCTATCTATCTATCTATCTATCTATCTATCTATCTATCTATCTATCTATCTATCTATCTATCTATCATTTAAATTGCAGCCTGTTGGCTTAGATTTTGACAGAACTGATCTTCTATCACACTTAATGAAAGGAAGAATTCATCTTAGTTAAGCCTATGTTTTTCTATTCATTGTTTTGCGTATTCTGTTTATAGGCAATTTTAATTCTGCTAAAGCACTTGTAAATGCAGTCTGTGTTCAGGAGCAAATCCACCTGCCTACACATATTAGACAGAGCTATACGGTAGTTCAATGTATTCTTAGAATGGGGTTGAACGTGAACAGTTAACAAGAGTTTCAATTTTTTTAGTCAATGTAGGCACCATGATGCGCGATACACTTTGCGTTGCGCTCCCTCAGCTTGACGATGCCAGCTCGGTAGAAGCTTGAAGATTTTTCGGTGAACCAGGTGTTCACTGTGGTGATCAGCTCTTCATCAGTCGAAAATTTTCGGCCACGTAGGTCTCGCTTCAGATTCGAGAACAGAAAATAGTCAGACGGTGCCAAGTCTGGACTGTAGGCTGGGTGGTACCAGCTACCAGCTTTGATTACTCCCTTATCAATTATGCTATTCCTATTGTAGTTTTTTCCCGTTGACATAAATTGACGGTTCTCTGTGTCAACACGTTGACAGCTTTCCAGTTCTGTTGGCAGGAAACAAGGAAGGGATATTTGAGTTCAGTAGCGTTGCATTCATACGATAGAACGCCGTGATAAAGCATGATATCAAATCGCCTGCTGTAGTTTATTGATATATGACAATAGCTAGTATTGTTCTGGAAATCGCAAGCATGAGCTTCATCGCTGTGGATTTTTCTGATCAAACAGAAAAAGGATGTTACGTCGGGATCTTTCCATCAGAATGTCAATTAACTTCAGCATGTTGCAATCAGGATGTTAAGTAACTTCAGCATGTTGCAATCAGGATGTTAAGTAACTTCAGAATGTTGCAATCAGGATGTTAAGTAACTTCAGCATGTTGCAATCAGGATGTTAAGTAACTTCAGCATGTTGCAATCAGGATGTTAAGTAACTTCAGAATGTTGCAATCAGGATGTTAAGTAACTTCAGCATGTTGCAATCAGGTTGTTAAGTAACTTGAGCATGTTGCAATCAGGATGTTAAGTAACTTCAGAATGTTGCAATCAGGATGTTAAGTAACTTCAGAATGTTGCAATCAGGATGTTAAGTAACTTCAGCATGTTGCAGTCAGGATATTAAGTAACTTCAGAATGTTGCAATCAGGATGTTAAGTAACTTCAGAATGTTGCAATCAGGATGTTAAGTAACTTTAGAATGTTGCAATCAGGATATTAACTAACTTCAGCATGTTGCAATCAGGATGTTAAGTAACTTCAGAATGTTGCAATCAGGATGTTAAGTAACTTCAGCATGTTGCAATCAGGATGTTAAGTAACTTCAGCATGTTGCAATCAGGATATTAAGTAACTTCAGAATGTTGCAATCAGGATGTTAAGTAACTTCAGAATGTTGCAATCAGGATATTAAGTAACTTCAGAATGTTGCAATCAGGATGTTAAGTAACTTCAGAATGTTGCAATCAGGATATTAAGTAACTTCAGAATGTTGCAATCAAAATGTCAATTAACTTCAGAATGTTGCAATCAGGACTTTTATTTAACTTCAGCATGTTGCAATCAGGACTTTTATTTAACTTCAGCATGTTGCAATCAGGATGTTAAGTAACTTCAGAATGTTGCAGTCAGGATATTAAGTAACTTCAGAATGTTGCAATCAGGATGTTAATTAACTTCAGCATGTTGCAATCAGGATATTAAGTAACTTCAGAATGTTGCAATCAGGATGTTAAGTAACTTCAGAATGTTGCAATCAGGATGTTAAGTAACTTCAGAATGTTGCAATCAGGATATTAAGTAACTTCAGCATGTTGCAATCAGGATGTTAAGTAACTTCAGAATGTTGCAATCAGGATGTTAAGTAACTTCAGCATGTTGCAATCAGGATGTTAAGTAACTTCAGCATGTTGCAATCAGGATGTTAAGTAACTTCAGCATGTTGCAATCAGGATGTTAAGTAACTTCAGCATGTTGCAATCAGGATATTAACTAACTTCAGCATGTTGCAATCAGGATGTTAAGTAACTTCAGAATGTTGCAATCAGGATGTTAAGTAACTTCAGCATGTTGCAATCAGGATGTTAAGTAACTTGAGCATGTTGCAATCAGGATGTTAAGTAACTTCAGAATGTTGCAATCAGGATGTTAAGTAACTTCAGAATGTTGCAATCAGGATGTTAAGTAACTTCAGCATGTTGCAGTCAGGATATTAAGTAACTTCAGAATGTTGCAATCAGGATGTTAAGTAACTTCAGAATGTTGCAATCAGGATGTTAAGTAACTTTAGAATGTTGCAATCAGGATATTAACTAACTTCAGCATGTTGCAATCAGGATGTTAAGTAACTTCAGAATGTTGCAATCAGGATGTTAAGTAACTTCAGCATGTTGCAATCAGGATGTTAAGTAACTTCAGCATGTTGCAATCAGGATATTAAGTAACTTCAGAATGTTGCAATCAGGATGTTAAGTAACTTCAGAATGTTGCAATCAGGATATTAAGTAACTTCAGAATGTTGCAATCAGGATGTTAAGTAACTTCAGAATGTTGCAATCAGGATATTAAGTAACTTCAGAATGTTGCAATCAGAATGTCAATTAACTTCAGAATGTTGCAATCAGGACTTTTATTTAACTTCAGCATGTTGCAATCAGGACTTTTATTTAACTTCAGCATGTTGCAATCAGGATGTTAAGTAACTTCAGAATGTTGCAGTCAGGATATTAAGTAACTTCAGAATGTTGCAATCAGGATGTTAATTAACTTCAGCATGTTGCAATCAGGATATTAAGTAACTTCAGAATGTTGCAATCAGGATGTTAAGTAACTTCAGAATGTTGCAATCAGGATGTTAAGTAACTTCAGAATGTTGCAATCAGGATATTAAGTAACTTCAGCATGTTGCAATCAGGATGTTAAGTAACTTCAGAATGTTGCAATCAGGATGTTAAGTAACTTCAGCATGTTGCAATCAGGATGTTAAGTAACTTCAGCATGTTGCAATCAGGATGTTAAGTAACTTCAGCATGTTGCAATCAGGATATTAACTAACTTCAGAATGTTGCAATCAGGATGTTAAGTAACTTCAGAATGTTGCAATCAGGATATTAAGTAACTTCAGAATGTTGCAATCAGGATGTTAAGTAACTTCAGAATGTTGCAATCAGGATATTAAGTAACTTCAGAATGTTGCAATCAGAATGTCAATTAACTTCAGAATGTTGCAATCAGGACTTTTATTTAACTTCAGCATGTTGCAATCAGGACTTTTATTTAACTTCAGCATGTTGCAATCAGAATGTTAAGTAACTTCAGAATGTTGCAGTCAGGATATTAAGTAACTTCAGAATGTTGCAATCAGGATGTTAATTAACTTCAGAATGTTGCAATCAGGACTTTTATTTAACTTCAGCATGTTGCAATCAGGATGTTAAGTAACTTCAGAATGTTGCAATCAGAATGTTAATCAACTTTAGAATGTTGCAGTCACGATGTAAATTAACTTCAGTATGTTGCAGTCAGGATGTTAATTAACTTCAGAATGTTGCAGTCAGGATGTAAATTAACTTCAAAATGTTGCAATCAGGATGTTAATTATTTCAGAATGTTGCAATCGGGATGTTAATTAAATTCAGAATGTTGCAATCAGGATGTTAATTAACTTCAGAATGTTGCACTCAGGATGTTAAGTAACTTCAGAATGTTGCTATCAGGATGTTAAGTAACTTCAGAATGTTGCAGTCAGGATGTTAAGTAACTTTAGAATGTTGCAATCAGGATATTAACTAACTTCAGCATGTTGCTATCAGGATGTTAAGTAACTTCAGAATGTTGCAATCAGGATGTTAAGTAACTTCAGAATGTTGCAATCAGAATGTCAATTAACTTCAGAATGTTGCAATCAGGACTTTTATTTAACTTCAGCATGTTGCAATCAGGATGTTAAGTAACTTCAGAATGTTGCAATCAGAATGTTAATCAACTTTAGAATGGTGCAGTCAGGATGTTAATTAACTTCCGTATGTTGCAGTCACGATGTAAATTAACTTCAGTATGTTGCAGTCAGGATGTTAATTAACTTCAGAATGTTGCAGTCAGGATGTAAATTAACTTCAGTATGTTGCAATCAGGATGTTAATTAATTTCAGAATGTTGCAATCGGGATGTTAATTAAATTCAAAATGTTGCAATCAGGATGTTAATTAACTTCAGCATGTTGCACTCAGGATGTTAAGTAACTTCAGAATGTTGCAATCAGGATGTTAAGTAACTTCAGAATGTTGCAATCAGGATATTAAGTAACTTCAGAATGTTGCAATCAGAATGTCAATTAACTTCAGAATGTTGCAATCAGGACTTTTATTTAACTTAAGCATGTTGCAATCAGGAGTTTTATTTAACTTCAGCATGTTGGAATCAGGATGTTAAGTAACTTCAGAATGTTGCAGTCAGGATATTAAGTAACTTCAGAATGTTGCAATCGGGATGTTAATTAACTTCAGAATGTTGCAATCAGGACTTTTATTTAACTTCAGCATGTTGCAATCAGGATGTTAAGTAACTTCAGAATGTTGCAATCAGAATGTTAATCAACTTTAGAATGTTGCAGTCAGGATGTTAATTAACTTCCGTATGTTGCAGTCACGATGTAAATTAACTTCAGTATGTTGCAGTCAGGATGTTAATTAACTTCAGAATGTTGCAGTCAGGATGTAAATTAACTTCAAAATGTTGCAATCAGGATGTTAATTAATTTCAGAATGTTGCAATCGGGATGTTAATTAAATTCAGAATGTTGCAATCAGGATGTTAATTAACTTCAGAATGTTGCACTCAGGATGTTAAGTAACTTCAGAATGTTGCTATCAGGATGTAAAGTAACTTCAGAATGTTGCAATCAGGATGTTAAGTAACTTTAGAATGTTGCAATCAGGATATTAACTAACTTCAGCATGTTGCTATCAGGATGTTAAGTAACTTCAGAATGTTGCAATCAGGATGTTAATTAACTTCAGAATGTTGCAATCAGGACTTTTATTTAACTTCAGCATGTTGCAATCAGGATGTTAAGTAACTTTAGAATGTTGCAATCAGGATGTTAAGTAACTTTAGAATGTTGCAATCAGGATGTTAAGTAACTTCAGCATGTTGCAATCAGGATGTTAAGTAACTTCAGAATGTTGCAATCAGAATGTTAATCAACTTTAGAATGTTGCAATCAGGATGTTAACTAACTTCCGTATATTGCAGTCACGATGTAAATTAACTTCAGTATGTTGCAGTCAGGATGTTAATTAACTTCAGAATGTTGCAATCAGGATATTAAGTAACTTCAGCATGTTGCAATCAGGATGTTAAGTAACTTCAGAATGTTGCAATCAGGATGTTAAGTAACTTCAGCATGTTGCAATCAGGATGTTAAGTAACTTCAGCATGTTGCAATCAGGATATTAAGTAACTTCAGAATGTTGCAATCAGGATGTTAAGTAACTTCAGAATGTTGCAATCAGGATGTTAAGTAACTTCAGAATGTTGCAATCAGGATATTAAGTAACTTCAGAATGTTGCAATCAGGATGTTAAGTAACTTCAGAATGTTGCAATCAGGATGTTAAGTAACTTCAGAATGTTGCAATCAGAATGTCAATTAACTTCAGAATGTTGCAATCAGGACTTTTATTTAACTTCAGCATGTTGCAATCAGGATGTTAAGTAACTTCAGAATGTTGCAATCAGAATGTTAATCAACTTTAGAATGTTGCAGTCAGGATGTTAATTAACTTCCGTATGTTGCAGTCACGATGTAAATTAACTTCAGTATGTTGCAGTCAGGATGTTAATTAACTTCAGAATGTTGCAGTCAGGATGTAAATTAACTTCAAAATGTTGCAATCAGGATGTTAATTAATTTCAGAATTTTGCAATCGGGATGTTAATTAAATTCAAAATGTTGCAATCAGGATGTTAATTAACTTCAGCATGTTGCACTCAGGATGTTAAGTAACTTCAGAATGTTGCAATCAGGATGTTAAGTAACTTCAGAATGTTGCAATCAGAATGTCAATTAACTTCAGAATGTTGCAATCAGGACTTTTATTTAACTTAAGCATGTTGCAATCAGGAGTTTTATTTAACTTCAGCATGTTGCAATCAGGATGTTAAGTAACTTCAGAATGTTGCAGTCAGGATATTAAGTAACTTCAGAATGTTGCAATCAGGATGTTAATTAACTTCAGAATGTTGCAATCAGGACTTTTATTTAACTTCAGCATGTTGCAATCAGGATGTTAAGTAACTTCAGAATGTTGCAATCAGAATGTTAATCAACTTTAGAATGTTGCAGTCAGGATGTTAATTAACTTCCGTATGTTGCAGTCACGATGTAAATTAACTTCAGTATGTTGCAGTCAGGATGTTAATTAACTTCAGAATGTTGCAGTCAGGATGTAAATTAACTTCAAAATGTTGCAATCAGGATGTTAATTAATTTCAGAATGTTGCAATCGGGATGTTAATTAAATTCAGAATGTTGCAATCAGGATGTTAATTAACTTCAGAATGTTGCACTCAGGATGTTAAGTAACTTCAGAATGTTGCTATCAGGATGTAAAGTAACTTCAGAATGTTGCAATCAGGATGTTAAGTAACTTTAGAATGTTGCAATCAGGATATTAACTAACTTCAGCATGTTGCTATCAGGATGTTAAGTAACTTCAGAATGTTGCAATCAGGATGTTAATTAACTTCAGAATGTTGCAATCAGGACTTTTATTAAACTTCAGCATGTTGCAATCAGGATGTTAAGTAACTTTAGAATGTTGCAATCAGGATGTTAAGTAACTTTAGAATGTTGCAATCAGGATGTTAAGTAACTTCAGCATGTTGCAATCAGGATGTTAAGTAACTTCAGAATGTTGCAATCAGAATGTTAATCAACTTTAGAATGTTGCAATCAGGATGTTAACTAACTTCCGTATATTGCAGTCACGATGTAAATTAACTTCAGTATGTTGCAGTCAGGATGTTAATTAACTTCAGAATGTTGCAGTCAGGATGTAAATTAACTTCAGCATGTTGCAATCAGGATGTTAAGTAACTTCAGAATGTTGCAATCAGGATGTTAAGTAACTTCAGCATGTTGCAATCAGGATGTTAAGTAACTTCAGCATGTTGCAATCAGGATATTAAGTAACTTCAGAATGTTGCAATCAGGATGTTAAGTAACTTCAGAATGTTGCAATCAGGATGTTAAGTAACTTCAGAATGTTGCAATCAGGATATTAAGTAACTTCAGAATGTTGCAATCAGGATGTTAAGTAACTTCAGAATGTTGCAATCAGGATATTAAGTAACTTCAGCATGTTGCAATCAGGATGTTAATTAACTTCAGAATGTTGCAATCAGGACTTTTATTTAACTTCAGCATGTTGCAATCAGGATGTTAAGTAACTTCAGAATGTTGCAGTCAGGATATTAAGTAACTTCAGAATGTTGCAATCAGGATGTTAATTAACTTCAGAATGTTGCAATCAGGACTTTTATTTAACTTCAGCATGTTGCAATCAGGATGTTAAGTAACTTCAGAATGTTGCAATCAGAATGTTAATCAACTTTAGAATGTTGCAGTCAGGATGTTAATTAACTTCCGTATGTTGCAGTCACGATGTAAATTAACTTCAGTATGTTGCAGTCAGGATGTTAATTAACTTCAGAATGGTGCAGTCAGGATGTAAATTAACTTCAAAATGTTGCAATCAGGATGTTAATTAATTTCAGAATGTTGCAATCGGGATGTTAATTAAATTCAGAATGTTGCAATCAGGATGTTAATTAACTTCAGAATGTTGCACTCAGGATGTTAAGTAACTTCAGAATGTTGCTATCAGGATGTTAAGTAACTTCAGAATGTTGCAATCAGGATGTTAAGTAACTTAGAATGTTGCAATCAGGATATTAACTAACTTCAGCATGTTGCTATCAGGATGTTAAGTAACTTCAGAATGTTGCAATCAGGATGTTAATTAACTTCAGAATGTTGCAATCAGGACTTTTATTTAACTTCAGCATGTTGCAATCAGGATGTTAAGTAACTTTAGAATGTTGCAATCAGGATGTTAAGTAACTTTAGAATGTTGCAATCAGGATGTTAAGTAACTTCAGCATGTTGCAATCAGGATGTTAAGTAACTTCAGAATGTTGCAATCAGAATGTTAATCAACTTTAGAATGTTGCAATCAGGATGTTAACTAACTTCCGTATATTGCAGTCACGATGTAAATTAACTTCAGTATGTTGCAGTCAGGATGTTAATTAACTTCAGAATGTTGCAGTCAGGATGTAAATTAACTTCAGCATGTTGCAATCAGGATGTTAAGTAACTTCAGAATGTTGCAATCAGGATGTTAAGTAACTTCAGCATGTTGCAATCAGGATGTTAAGTAACTTCAGCATGTTGCAATCAGGATATTAAGTAACTTCAGAATGTTGCAATCAGGATGTTAAGTAACTTCAGAATGTTGCAATCAGGATGTTAAGTAACTTCAGAATGTTGCAATCAGGATATTAAGTAACTTCAGAATGTTGCAATCAGGATGTTAAGTAACTTCAGAATGTTGCAATCAGGATGTTAAGTAACTTCAGAATGTTGCAATCAGAATGTCAATTAACTTCAGAATGTTGCAATCAGGACTTTTATTTAACTTCAGCATGTTGCAATCAGGATGTTAAGTAACTTCAGAATGTTGCAATCAGAATGTTAATCAACTTTAGAATGTTGCAGTCAGGATGTTAATTAACTTCCGTATGTTGCAGTCACGATGTAAATTAACTTCAGTATGTTGCAGTCAGGATGTTAATTAACTTCAGAATGTTGCAATCAGGATGTTAATTAATTTCAGAATTTTGCAATCGGGATGTTAATTAAATTCAAAATGTTGCAATCAGGATGTTAATTAACTTCAGCATGTTGCACTCAGGATGTTAAGTACCTTCAGAATGTTGCAATCAGGATGTTAAGTAACTTCAGAATGTTGCAATCAGGATATTAAGTAACTTCAGAATGTTGCAATCAGAATGTCAATTAACTTCAGAATGTTGCAATCAGGACTTTTATTTAACTTAAGCATGTTGCAATCAGGACTTTTATTTAACTTCAGCATGTTGCAATCAGGATGTTAAGTAACTTCAGAATGTTGCAGTCAGGATATTAAGTAACTTCAGAATGTTGCAATCAGGATGTTAATTAACTTCAGAATGTTGCAATCAGGACTTTTATTTAACTTCAGCATGTTGCAATCAGGATGTTAAGTAACTTCAGAATGTTGCAATCAGAATGTTAATCAACTTTAGAATGTTGCAGTCAGGATGTTAATTAACTTCCGTATGTTGCAGTCACGATGTAAATTAACTTCAGTATGTTGCAGTCAGGATGTTAATTAACTTCAGAATGTTGCAGTCAGGATGTAAATTAACTTCAAAATGTTGCAATCAGGATGTTAATTAATTTCAGAATGTTGCAATCGGGATGTTAATTAAATTCAGAATGTTGCAATCAGGATGTTAATTAACTTCAGAATGTTGCACTCAGGATGTTAAGTAACTTCAGAATGTTGCTATCAGGATGTTAAGTAACTTCAGAATGTTGCTATCAGGATGTTAAGTAACTTCAGAATGTTGCAATCAGGATGTTAATTAACTTCAGAATGTTGCAATCAGGACTTTTATTTAACTTCAGCATGTTGCAATCAGGATGTTAAGTAACTTTAGAATGTTGCAATCAGGATGTTAAGTAACTTTAGAATGTTGCAATCAGGATGTTAAGTAACTTCAGCATGTTGCAATCAGGATGTTAAGTAACTTCAGAATGTTGCAATCAGAATGTTAATCAACTTTAGAATGTTGCAATCAGGATGTTAACTAACTTCCGTATATTGCAGTCACGATGTAAATTAACTTCAGTATGTTGCAGTCAGGATGTTAATTAACTTCAGAATGTTGCAGTCAGGATGTAAATTAACTTCAGAATGTTGCAATCAGGATGTTAATTAATTTCAGAATGTTGCAATCGGGATGTTAATTAAATTCAGAATGTTGCAATCAGGATGTTAATTAACTTCAGAATGTTGCACTCAGGATGTTAAGTAACTTCAGAATGTTGCAATCAGGATGTTAAGTAACTTCAGAATGTTGCAATCAGGATGTTAAGTAACTTCAGAATGTTGCAATCAGGATGTTAAGTAACTTTAGAATGTTGCAATCAGGATATTAACTAACTTCAGCATGTTGCAATCAGGATGTTAAGTAACTTCAGCATGTTGCAATCAGGATGTTAACTAACTTCAGAATGTTGCAATCGGGATATTAAGTAACTTCAGAATGTTGCAATCAGGATGTTAATTAACTTCAGAATGTTGCAATCAGGACTTTTATTTAACTTCAGCATGTTGCAATCAGGATGTTAATTAACTTCAGAATGTTGCAATCAGGATGTTAAGTAACTTCAGAATGTTGCAATCAGGATGTTAAGTAACTTCAGAATGTTGCAATCAGGATATTAAGTAACTTCAGCATGTTGCAATCAAGATGTTAAGTAACTTCAGAATGTTGCAATCAGGATGTTAAGTAACTTCAGCATGTTGCAATCAGAATGTCAATTAACTTCAGAATGTTGCAATTAGGACTTTTATTTAACTTCAGCATGTTGCAATCAGGATGTTAAGTAACTTCAGAATGTTGCAATCAGAATGTTAATCAACTTTAGAATGTTGCAGTCAGGATGTTAATTAACTTCCGTATGTTGCAGTCACGATGTAAATTAACTTCAGTATGTTGCAGTCAGGATGTTAATTAACTTCAGAATGTTGCAGTCAGGATGTAAATTAACTTCAAAATGTTGCAATCAGGATGTTAATTAATTTCAGAATGTTGCAATCGGGATGTTAATTAAATTCAAAATGTTGCAATCAGGATGTTAATTAACTTCAGCATGTTGCACTCAGGATGTTAAGTAACTTCAGAATGTTGCAATCAGGATGTTAATTAACTTCAGAATGTTGCAATCAGGATGTTAAGTAACTTCAGAATGTTGCAATCAGGATGTTAAGTAACTTCAGAATGTTGCAATCAGGATATTAAGTAACTTCAGCATGTTGCAATCAGGATGTTAAGTAACTTCAGAATGTTGCAATCAGGATGTTAAGTAACTTCAGCATGTTGCAATCAGGATGTTAAGTAACTTCAGCATGTTGCAATCAGGATATTAAGTAACTTCAGAATGTTGCAATCAGGATGTTAAGTAACTTCAGAATGTTGCAATCAGGATGTTAAGTAACTTCAGCATGTTGCAATCAGGATATTAAGTAACTTCAGAATGTTGCAATCAGGATGTTAAGTAACTTCAGAATGTTGCAATCAGGATATTAAGTAACTTCAGAATGTTGCAATCAGAATGTCAATTAACTTCAGAATGTTGCAATCAGGACTTTTATTTAACTTCAGCATGTTGCAATCAGGATGTTAAGTAACTTCAGAATGTTGCAATCAGAATGTTAATCAACTTTAGAATGTTGCAGTCAGGATGTTAATTAACTTCCGTATGTTGCAGTCACGATGTAAATTAACTTCAGAATGTTGCAGTCAGGATGTAAATTAACTTCAAAATGTTGCAATCAGGATGTTAATTAATTTCAGAATGTTGCAATCGGGATGTTAATTAAATTCATAATGTTGCAATCAGGATGTTAATTAACTTCAGCATGTTGCACTCAGGATGTTAAGTAACTTCAGCATGTTGCAATCAGGATGTTAAGTAACTTCAGAATGTTGCAATCAGGATGTTAAGTAACTTTAGAATGTTGCAATCAGGATATTAACTAACTTCAGCCTGTTGCAATCAGGATGTTAAGTAACTTCAGCATGTTGCAATCAGGATGTTAAGTAACTTTAGAATGTTGCAATCAGGATATTAAGTAACTTCACAATGTTGCAATCAGGATGTTAAGTAACTTCAGAATGTTGCAATCAGGATGTTAAGTAACTTCAGAATATTGCAATCAGGATGTTAAGTAACTTCAGAATGTTGCAATCAGGATGTTAAGTAACTTCAGAATGTTGCAATCAGGATGTTAAGTAACTTCAGAATGTTGCAATCAGGATATTAAGTAACTTCAGAATGTTGCAATCAGGATGTTAAGTAACTTCAGAATGTTGCAATCAGGATATTAAGTAACTTCAGAATGTTGCAATCAAAATGTCAATTAACTTCAGAATGTTGCAATCAGGACTTTTATTTAACTTCAGCATGTTGCAATCAGGACTTTTATTTAACTTCAGCATGTTGCAATCAGGATGTTAAGTAACTTCAGAATGTTGCAATCAGAATGTTAATCAACTTTAGAATGTTGCAGTCAGGATGTTAATTAACTTCCGTATGTTGCAGTCACGATGTAAATTAACTTCAGTATGTTGCAGTCAGGATGTTAATTAACTTCAGAATGTTGCAGTCAGGATGTAAATTAACTTCAAAATGTTGCACTCAGGATGTTAATTAATTTCAGAATGTTGCAATCGGGATGATAATTAAATTCAGAATGTTGCAATCAGGATGTTAATTAACTTCAGAATGTTGCACTCAGGATGTTAAGTAACTTCAGAATGTTGCAATCAGGATGTTAAGTAACTTCAGAATGTTGCAATCAGGATGTTAAGTAACTTCAGAATGTTGCAATCAGGATGTTAATTAACTTCAGAATGTTGCAATCAGGATGTTAAGTAACTTCAGAATGTTGCAATCAGGATGTTAATTAACTTCAGAATGTTGCAATCAGGACTTTTATTTAACTTCAGCATGTTGCAATCAGGAGGTTAAGTAACTTTAGAATGTTGCAATCAGAATGTTAAGTAACTTTAGAATGTTGCAATCAGGATTTTAAGTAACTTCAGCATGTTGCAATCAGGATGTTAAGTAACTTCAGAATGTTGCAATCAGAATGTTAATCAACTTTAGAATGTTGCAATCAGGATGTTAATTAACTTCCGTATGTTGCAGTCACGATGTAAATTAACTTCAGTATGTTGCAGTCAGGATGTTAATTAACTTCAGAATGTTGCAGTCGGGATGTAAATTAACTTCAGAATGTTGCAATCAGGATGTTAATTAATTTCAGAATGTTGCAATCGGGATGTTAATTAACTTCAGAATGTTGCACTCAGGATGTTAAGTAACTTTAGAATGTTGCAATCAGGATGTTAAGTAACTTCAGCATGTTGCAATCAGGATGTTAAGTAACTTCAGAATGTTGCAATCAGGATGTTAAGTAACTTTAGAATGTTGCAATCAGGATATTAACTAACTTCAGCATGTTGCAATCAGGATGTTAAGTAACTTCAGCATGTTGCAATCAGGATGTTAAGTAACTTCAGAATGTTGCAATCAGGATATTAAGTAACTTCAGAATGTTGCAATCAGGATGTTAATTAACTTAAGAATGTTGCAATCAGGACTTTTATTTAACTTCAGCATGTTGCAATCAGGATGTTAATTAACTTCAGAATGTTGCAGTCAGGATGTAAATTAACTTCAGAATGTTGCAATCAGGATGTTAATTAATTTCAGAATGTTGCAATCAGGATGTTAATTAAATTCAGAATGTTGCAATCAGGATGTTAATTAACTTCAGAATGTTGCACTCAGGAAGTTAAGTAACTTCAGAATGTTGCAATCAGGATGTTAAGTAACTTCAGAATGTTGCAATCAGGATGTTAAGTAACTTTAGAATGTTGCAATCAGGATATTAACTAACTTCAGCATGTTGCAATCAGGATATTAAGTAATTTCAGCATGTTGCAATCAGGACTTTTATTTAACTTCAGCATGTTGCAATCAGGATGTTAAGTAACTTCAGAATGTTGCAATCAGGATGTTAATTAACTTCAGAATGTTGCAATCAGGATGTTAATTAACTTCAGAATGTTGCAGTCAGGATGTTAATTAACTTCAGAATGTTTCAGTCAGGATGTAAATTAACTTCAGAATGTTGCAATCAGGATGTTAATTAACTTCAGAATGTTGCACTCAGGATGTTAATTAATTTCAGAATGTTGCAATCAGGATGTTAAGTAACTTCAGCATGTTGCAATCAGGATGTTAATTAACTTCAGAATGTTGCAATCAGGATGTTAAGTAACTTCAGAATGTTGCAATCAGGATGTTAATTAAATTCAGAATGTTGCAATCAGGGAGTTAAGTAACTTCAGAATGTTGCACTCAGGGTGTTAATTAACTTTAGAATGTTGCAATCAGGATGTTAATTAACTTCAGAATGTTGCAATCAGAATGTCAATTAACTTCAGAATGTTGCAATCAGGACTTTTATTTAACTTCAGCATGTTGCAATCAGGACTTTTATTTAACTTCAGCATGTTGCAATCAGGATGTTAAGTAACTTCAGCATGTTGCAATCAGAATGTTAAGTAACTTCAGAATGTTGCAATCAGGATGTTAAGTAACTTTAGAATGTTGCAATCAGGATGTTAAATAACTTCAGAATGTTGCAATCAGGATGTTAAGTAACTTCAGAATGTTGCACTCAGAATGTTAATCAACTTTAGAATGTTGCAGTCAGGATGTTAATTAACTTCCGTATGTTGCAGTCACGATGTAAATTAACTTCAGTATGTTGCAGTCAGGATGTTAATTAACTTCAGAATGTTGCAGTCAGGATGTAAATTAACTTCAGAATGTTGCAATCAGGATGTTAATTAATTTCAGAATGTTGCAATCGGGATGTTAATTAACTTCAGAATGTTGCACTCAGGATGTTAAGTAACTTTAGAATGTTGCAATCAGGATGTTAAGTAACTTCAGCATGTTGCAATCAGGATGTTAAGTAACTTCAGAATGTTGCAATCAGGATGTTAAGTAACTTTAGAATGTTGCAATCAGGATATTAACTAACTTCAGCATGTTGCAATCAGGATATTAAGTAACTTCAGCATGTTGCAATCAGGACTTTTATTTAACTTCAGCATGTTGCAATCAGGATGTTAAGTAACTTCAGAATGTTGCAATCAGGATGTTAATTAACTTCAGAATGTTGCAATCAGGATGTTAATTAACTTCAGCATGTTGCACTCAGGATGTTAAGTAACTTCAGAATGTTACAATCAGGATGTTAATTTAATTCAGAATGTTGCAATCAGGGTGTTAAGTAACTTCAGAATGTTGCACTCAGGGTGTTAATTAACTTTAGAATGTTGCAATCAGGATGTTAATTAACTTCAGAATGTTGCAATCAGAATGTCAATTAACTTCAGAATGTTGCAATCAGGACTTTTATTTAACTTCAGCATGTTGCAATCAGGACTTTTATTTAACTTCAGCATGTTGCAATCAGGATGTTAAGTAACTTCAGAATGTTGCAATCAGGATATTAAGTAACTTCAGAATGTTGCAATCAGGATGTTAATTAACTTCAGAATGTTGCAATCAGGGTGTTACGTACCTTCAGAATGTTGCATTCAGGGTGTTAATTAACTTTAGAATGTTGCAATCAGGATGTTAATTAACTTCAGAATGTTGCAATCAGGATGTTAATTAACTTCAGAATGTTGCAATCAGGATGTTAAGTAAGTTCAGAATGTTGCAATCAGGATGTTAATTAACTTCAGAATGTTGCAATCAGGATGTTAAGTAACTTCAGAATGTTGCAGTCAGGATGTAAATTAACTTCAGAATGTTGCAATCAGGATGTTAAGTAACTTCAGAATGTTGCAGTCAGGATGTTAATTAACTTCAGAATGTTGCACTCAGGATGTTAATTAATATCAGAATGTTGCAATCAGGATGTTAAGTAACTTCAGCATGTTGCAATCAGGATGTTAAGTAACTTCAGAATGTTACAATCCAGATGTTAATTAAATTCAGAATGTTGCAATCAGGGTGTTAAGTAACTTCAGAATGTTGCACTCAGGGTGTTAATTAACTTTAGAATGTTGCAATCAGGATGTTAATTAACTTCAGAATGTTGCAATCAGAATGTCAATTAACTTCAGAATGTTGCAATCAGGACTTTTATTTAACTTCAGCATGTTGCAATCAGGACTTTTATTTAACTTCAGCATGTTGCAATCAGGATGTTAAGTAACTTCAGAATGTTGCAATCAGGATATTAAGTAACTTCAGAATGTTGCAATCAGGATGTAAATTAACTGCAGAATGTTGCAATCAGGATGTTAAGTAACTTCAGAATGTTGCAATCAGGATGTTAAGTAACTTCAGAATGTTGCAGTCAGGATGTTAATTAACTTCAGAATGTTTCAGTCAGGATGTAAATTAACTTCAGAATGTTGCAATCAGGATGTTAAGTAACTTCAGCATGTTGCAATCAGGATGTTAATTAACTTCAGAATGTTGCAGTCAAGACGTCATCAAAGCTGGGACTCAGTCTGGCTGGCTCTTCTGCCCATGAGAGCGAGGAACTCCGCCCTGAGGCGCCGGTTCATGGCTAGGAGAATCACCGGATTAGCTGCACTGTTGCTGACGGCCATGAGAAACAGAACCCTGGTGACGGGAACTGGGATCACGGGCTCTAGGCCGCCAACCAGGGTGGCAACAATCACTGGGCCCCAGAGCAGCAGGAAGCAGCACCAGGTGACGAAGAGACTGCGGGCTAGGCGCGCCGATTCAGACGATGATGAAGAAGTTTTGTTCGCCGACTTCTGGAAGCCATTGGCGTGGGCCGCGACCGGGGCGACGGTTCGCCTTTGGGATCGTCGAAACACCAGGAAGATGCCGATGTAGCTGGCCAGCGAGACGCCGATTGAGGGCAGACCGACGGCTAGGCAGCCGAGCGCCAGGACGTAGAAATAGCTTAGCCGGTCTGTCCAGGCGAACAGGCACACTCCGAAGGCGACATTGTACTCGTATCTGGGGGTAGTGGACAGCCTGTCTGTCTGTGTGTCTGTCTGTCTGTCTGTCTGTCTGTCTGTCTGTCTGTCTGTCTGTCTGTCTGTCTGTCTGTCTGTCTGTCTGTCTGTCTGTCTGTCTGTCTGTCTGTCTGTCTGTCTGTCTGTCTGTCTGTCTGTCTGTCTGTCTGTCTGTCTGTCTGTCTGTCTGTCTGTCTGTCTGTCTGTTTCCCCGATCTGTCCATCAATAACCTTGTTCGCTCATCTATCAGTCTGTCTGCATATCTTTATCTGTCAGCTACATTTTCGTCGGTCTGTCAGACTGCCTTCCCAACTAACTAACTAACTAATTCCCAACCATTCGATTCTTCATCCTCAAGATCCCAACTAAGTGAAATCCCAACCGTCCCGCCTCGAATGTCGCACCTGCCGAAGCCCAGCAGCGGAGGCGCGGCAAAGGCGGCCGGCAGCAGCCAGACTCCGGCCAGCCAGCCAGCCAGGGCCAACCGGCCGCCAAAAAGCCGTTTGAAGTTCCGGCCGCCGCCGCCGCCGCCGCTGTCGGAGATGAGCAGGTAGCGGCTGCCGGCCTGCAGGGCAGTGCCGCAGAGGCTGCACTCCAGCAGCTGCATCGCCGAGTAGCCGAGTGCTCGACAGCCGGGGGACTCGCCGCCGCCGAGAACTGCGGGCCCGTCGCCGCCAGCCAGACAGGCGGCCATCTCGGGCGCTACGATGCCGAGCACCAGGAGGTCCACGGCGGCCTGGTTGGCAACGAAAGCGAAGCCGCCGGCTGTTCGAATTGAAGCGCTCTTCGAGGCTAGGATGGTTGCCAGGACAACCAGGTTGCCAATGACGCCGATTGCGATGGCCAGGGCCAGCCAGGCGATGAACAGATCAACTGCCAGATTGCTCAGAGGTGAGTCATGTGTTGCTATGGTGATGTTGGCGCTCAAATTGACGCTAGACATGATTGATTAGTTGCTGGGGAAAAACTTCCAGCTGGGAACTGTTGGATTCTTCCCAGGCAATGCTAGCTCCGTTCATTTTATGTAGTTTTGACAGGCAGGAGAGCTTTCTCCCTAGCCAATAGGAGCGGAGGGGAAATAACTTAAGGAATCAGTCATAGAAAACCAAGTACAAGCTTAGCACTGCTCATAAAGTATGTCAACCCTTCCCTTCTGTAAGTTCGACCCCAGTTCAACATTAAGACTGGCCCAAGTGCTCGTAGTTTGGAAAGGTAACACGGGGTGCGAACCTAGGACCTGCCATCAGCCACTCTGATTAAGTGAACTAGCCGATTGAAGGGACTCAGTTCAAGGGCGTGAATATAAGGATAAGCTGGTCAAAAGGGGGTGTCTTTCGACATCACTCATGTATTTTACTCGCTAAAGAGTCATAGCCTAGTGGTTAGGGCGCTTGCCTTTTCAACGCAAGGTCATGGGTTCGAGTCTCTTCTCTGGGAGACAATTTTTGCCCCTGAGCAAGGCACTTAATCCAGCATTGCTTCAGTCCACCCAGCTGGGATCGGGTACCAGTTGTTAGACACTGACAGAAGGGTGTTCACCTGTTAGACACTGACTGAAGGGTGTTCGCTTGTTAGACACTGACTGAAGGGTGTTCACCTGTCAGACACTGACTGAAGGGTGTTCACCTGTCAGACACTGACAGAAGGGTGTTCGCTTGTTAGACACTGACTGAAGGGTGTTCACCTGTTAGACGCTGACTAAAGGGTGTTCGCTTGTTAGACACTGACTGAAGGGTGTTCACCTGTCAGACACTGACTGAAGGGTGTTCACCTGTCAGACACTGACTGAAGGGTGTTCGCTTGTTAGACACTGACTGAAGGGTGTTCGATTGTTAGACACTAACTGAAGGGTGTTCACCTGTTAGACACTGACTGAAGGGTGTTCACCTGTTAGACACTGACAGAAGGGTGTTCACCTGTTAGACGCTGACTAAAGGGTGTTCGCTTGTTAGACACTGACTGAAGGGTGTTCGATTGTTAGACACTAACTGAAGGGTGTTCACCTGTTAGACACTGACAGAAGGGTGTTCGTTTGTTAGACACTGACTGAAGGGTGTTCGATTGTTAGACGCTGACTAAAGGGTGTTCGCTTGTTAGACACTGACTGAAGGGTGTTCGATTGTTAGACACTAACTGAAGGGTGTTCGTTTGTTAGACACTGACAGAAGGGTGTTCACCTGTTAGACACTGACAGAAGGGTGTTCACCTGTTAGACGCTGACTAAAGGGTGTTCGCTTGTTAGACACTGACTGAAGGGTGTTCGATTGTTAGACACTAACTGAAGGGTGTTCACCTGTTAGACACTGACTGAAGGGTGTTCACCTGTTAGACACTGACAGAAGGGTGTTCGATTGTTAGACGCTGACTAAAGGGTGTTCGCTTGTTAGACACTGACTGAAGGGTGTTCGATTGTTAGACACTAACTGAAGGGTGTTCACCTGTTAGACACTGACAGAAGGGTGTTCGTTTGTTAGACACTGACTGAAGGGTGTTCGATTGTTAGACACTGACAGAACGGTGTTCACCTGTTAGACGCTGACTAAAGGGTGTTCGCTTGTTAGACACTGACTGAAGGGTGTTCGATTGTTAGACACTAACTGAAGGGTGTTCACCTGTTAGACACTGACTGAAGGGTGTTCACCTGTCAGACACTGACTGAAGGGTGTTCGTTTGTTAGACACTGACTGAAGGGTGTTCGATTGTTAGACACTGACAGAAGGGTGTTCGTTTGTTAGACACTGACAGAAGGGTGTTCACCTGTTAGACACTGACAGAAGGGTGTTCACCTGTTAGACGCTGACTAAAGGGTGTTCGCTTGTTAGACACTGACTGAAGGGTGTTCGTTTGTTAGACACTGACAGAAGGGTGTTCACCTGTTAGACACTGACAGAAGGGTGTTCACCTGTTAGACGCTGACTAAAGGGTGTTCGCTTGTTAGACACTGACTGAAGGGTGTTCACTTGTTAGACACTAACTGAAGGGTGTTCACCTGTTAGACACTGACAGAAGGGTGTTCGCTTGTCAGACACTGACTGAAGGGTGTTTGCTTGTTAGACACTGACAGAAGGGTGTTCGTTTGTTAGACACTGACTGATTCTTTTTCGCAAAAAAAGAATATTTTCTAAATAAATTAATTTCATGCAAGAACTTTTGAAGAAAAAAAGTGCAATTTATACGAAATTTTAAATTTATTTGCGAGAAAATTTGTTGAAAAATCATAACAACAAAAGAATGAGTCACACGGATTACAATTTGATTATTCACGGCATTAAAACAAATGTATTCGCATGGATACAAGTTAACTCGACCATACATAATTACGAATTTTTTAGCTCTAGGATCAGATAAAATAATCAATCGGATAAAAAAACCAAAGGCTGATAGCGCATTGTTAAAGCAGTATTGTGAGCTATGATTGGAGTTCAGCTTTGTAGGCAACGCTTCATCGTGAGCAGGTCGATGCGAAAATCAATGGCGCCTTGTCAATCACTCTCGCTCGACGCTGATGGCCCTTGGGGCGAACGACTTCACCTCCTGAGCCTCCTGGACCAAAGCGCAGAAGCCGCAGAACACCCAGAGGCACCAGTCGCCAATGCAGGAGCCGGGGATGCCCTGACGTTCACGGATTTTCCCTCGAATTATCGGCCCGATGATGCAGCCCAGGCCGCACATCAGGCCCAGGCCACATAGCACGCAGCTGTCGCCGACTGCTTCAGCGTTCTTGCCGAATGTGTAGCAGGGGACAAAGTAGGTGATGATGCACAGGCCTGCGCAGTTAATGGGTTGTTTGTGACGGTCATTTTCATGCACAAGTCCAGGCATTCACCACGACGCTTCTATCCATGATATTTTATCAATCAATCAGTCTATCGATGTATCTATCTATCTATGTATCTATCTATCTATCTATCTATCTATCTATCTATCTATCTATCTATCTATCTATCTATCTATCTATCTATCTATCTATCTATCTATCTATCTATCTATCTATCTATCTATCTATCTATCTATCTATCTATCTATCTATCTATCTATCTATCTATCTATCTATCTATCTATCTATCTATCTATCTATCTATCTATCTATCTATCTATCTATCTATCTATCTATCTATCTATCTATCTATCTATCTATCTATCTATCTATCTATCTATCTATCTATCTATCTATCTATCTATCTATCTATCTATCTATCTATTATATTTCCGTAGAGTTCCACCCTAAATGAGTTCATTACGTAATAAACTGATCGTGATGCAATACAGTCGCTGATAAACAAAGATACCTAAAACAAAGACACGCACCGCAGTCATCCAAGCAGCCGCACAGTCCATGCTGAAATCCTCTAGTTTGAGCCTCCATAGCGCGAAGAATTAAGTTTAGCTACACAAATCGGAATGAACTAAGGAATGATATCTAGCCAGGTTAAAACTTGCTGCAAGCGAAGCCCACCTTTGAAAGCATTGTTTGAATAGAAGCGAGTGCTTTATATTGCTCCCCCACTCCTCATGCCTAGCCTTCAAGTTGAGCAAGCATTTGCGCAAACCGGCCAACCTGTTCCCTTCTTGTCTTTCCGCTCTGCGATGCCATTGTCTTCTCAGTTTTCTGTACGCAATTCGAAGTATGAATCAACCCCAAAAGCCACAAAACAATAACTGATGGTGAGACAAGCGAGCTTAGCTAAGAAATTGGCGGCTGCTATTTTGGTGAGTCAGTGACGCGAGCTCACTGTGTCTGACCGATTGACCGCGGGTTGAACCGTCCATGGAATGCTAATACTTTAACCTAGCATCTGGAATAGGAAACACTACCTGCACCCTCTGTACTCGTTCAATTAGTAAAACTAATGTTTACTTTCTAGTTTCCATTTTTCAAGGCGGCTTTAGATCCGTAGGATTCCGTGAAAGCCAGATTTCATCTGCTTTATAGCAAATTGTCTCTTTTCCTTCTTTTTCATCTTGCCGTTCTCTTTCCTCTGTGAAAGCGGCAGTTCGCTTCCACACCATAGCTACACCCACCACGCAGGTGGAAGACTCTGCTCTTGCCCTCACGTTCTGTGTGCATCGCAATGTGCGCAGAAAAATATTTACCAAATTTGTCCAAAACTTTATTGCACACAGCCAGTTTCCAAGTGTAGAAGCGGCTATTCAGGTTTTTGTCGTCAGAATTCTAAATTAGCTACCAAAATTAGAAACAATGGAAACTTTGAATATAGCAATGCAATCTCTTCAAAGATTGAATACTCTTTGACGATATTACAAAGATTGCTAATGTTGCTTTTAGTGTTGCTATTTTGCTTTTGCTGCTTCTGCTTATGTTGTTTGCCACTTTTGCTTAATGTTGTTTCTTCTGTTGTCGATTTTTCACTGCTTTTCTTTATTAATTTTTCATTAAGTGAGGGCAGGCAAAGAACTTTAACGGGTGACGCCCAGAATTCCGATGTAGCTAGCAGTTGCTAGGGCAGGAAAAACTTGCAGAGCAGCTTTCTATAAAACAGTGCAGCCAAATGCCTGCCAGATATCTGAGTAAACAGGCGTGTCTTTCGTACTCAAATCTGCCGCAGTGATGATAAGTCTTCCTGCATGTTCACTTATAATTTGCAGTTAAACATAGCAAGATTAGAAGCATTGTGGCCTAGAGTTCTTGCTCAATTTGTGCCATTGAGCAAGGCACTTAATCCCGCATTGCTTCAGGCCACCCAGCTGAGATCGGGTACCAGTTTGAGCTGGGTAAATTTAGAGTGAGTGTTGCGGCCTCTCCAGCCTAGCTGTCAGGACTGAGTTGCTGTACACAGTCCTCGGATGCGCCGCGCAACTAGCTGCAGCTGTGCCATTGACTGTACAACTGGTGGAAAGGTCCGGGTGTCTAATTTTTTATTATGTTTTGTAGCAAGATTAATAATTTTGCGGTATTTAGTTGGACTATCAAACCAAAAAAGACTACGAATCACGTGACCTAACCATCACTCAGATTTCTTCCTTGTATTGACGTCACTATATACGAGTATTTAAAGCCTTTGTTAACGTACGATTACGCCAATCAATAATCTTACTAATAAGGGTACAAGTGTCGGACCATTATCATTTAACATTAAAAAATTACAGCTGGTGCATTTCAATGGTACATAATTCTGTCAAATAGAGAGGCAGACGTATATATAGAAAACACTTTGTGACACTAAGAAGAGTAATTTGCTTTTAGCCACACTTTTAGGCTTTGTGCAATTCACATATTTAGCGAATTATATAAATTTGTACTGTATTGTGAATATTTAGAACCGCATCTTCGATTTAAATAAGATAGTTTGAAGACTCAAAAAAGCTGTTTTACAGTCAGAAATAATTTAACTACGGGTACTAATTAACTTTGCGCTCATAATGTCATCGCAGCACTTATTTTAGCGCCCCATAAACTCAGATTGGCGCCCCTTACACTAAGATTGGCGCCCCTAAACTCATATTGGCGTCCCCTACACTCAGATCGGCGCCCCTAAACTCAGATTGGCGCCCCTAAACTCAGATTGGCGCCCCTAAACTCAGATTGGCGCCCCCTAAACTCAGATTGGCGCCCCTAAACTCAGATTGGCGCCCCCTAAACTCAGATTGGCGCCCCTAAACTCAGATTGGCGCACCCTACACTCAGATTGGCGCCCCTACACTCAGATTGGCGCCCGCTAAACTCAGATTGGCGCCCCCTACACTCAGAATGGCGCCCCATATACTGTAGAATATCTCCGCCTAGAACTATTCTCTGGCCAAAATCTTGTACCCCATTCTATATGCATACTGTGCACGCACAGTCGCAGTATAGAAATATCCATTAGATATCATAATCAATATCTACCCCGATTGTACATGCATCGTACACGCGGTGATTGCGTACACACAAAAATGCAGAAAGCTGTTTCTAGTAAACAGATTTTGCACGTACAGCAATTGTTTTAGAATTTCCTTGCAAGCGCTAATCCCATGAACGGTAAACTATGCTATAGAGTTTTTAGAAAATTGATACGAGTACAATCTGATTTTAATATAATAGAAATAGAAACTTACCGCAGTCATCAAAGCAGCCAAGAAGACCTACTTGAAATTCGTTCGACATGTTTTGTTGTTTTAAAATGACCAAAAAATAGGTCAGTTATGAACTGCGGATTGAAATTTGCACTACTATGACTGAGTGGTCCGTTAAATCTTGCAAATGATTTTATTTTTAGGCAATGCGCGTCAGTAGATGGATGTTTAAAAATAATATATTCTGCGCATTTCTTCTTATCTCTAGGTAAGGGCTGCAGGGCAGAAGATGCTTAGCTAGGGGTTCTTGGAGACGTGAAAAGTCTAGATTATATCCCTATAGGCAAGCCAATAAAATATTTCGAAAAGGTGCTGAGTAATAGATTGGTGCGCGCACTTACTTGCACAGCAATGTGCCCCGCTACATCCGTTTTCGAATGCATCAAACTGTACCCAGCAAGTGCGCGTAATGTTGCAGCTCTAAACTGCTAGTCCCAGCCACCTCATATTCAGTGCGTGCGATTCCAACCAATGCAGTTATAGTTTTCATGAAAATTTCTGCCCTTCAATTTTGACTGCCAATTTTTTAAAATTAAACAAAAACAACTTTTCAAAGACAAGGGCACGCGCTCAACACTTGGATGCGTTCTTTTAGATTCGAATTTTTTATTTCGAGTACTTCATACGAGCATATAAGAATTTTCTACGGCCAAGGGAGTTTTGCGAAAAGGCATGATCAAATTTTACAATTAATCAACATAGAATTTAGACACCCGACCTTTCGACCAGATGTACAGCCCAAGGCACAGCCGCAGCTAGTTGCGCGGCGCATCCGAGGGCTGTGTACAGCTGCTCAGCCTGACGGGCTGGAGGGACCGCAACACCCACTCTGGGAAATTTTCCCAGCTCAAACTGGTTACCCGATCTCAGCTGGGTGGCCTGAAGCAATGCGGGATTAAGTGCCTTGCTCAAGGGCACAAATTGTCGCCTAGAGCAGGGTCTCGAACCCACAACCTCCCGGTCATAAGGCAGGCGCCCTAGCCACTAGGCTACAGCTCCTCTACCCCGTTTTAGTAAGTCACATTTATACAATCAAACTTTAGAAATCAAACCCATAGATGGTATACTTTATTCCCTTTTCCGGGAATATACCATTATCAAACATATTTCGGCAATTTATAAAAAAAGAACTAAAGATTAAGGTGAAGCTGCAGTGATTCGCAAAGATTTTTCATTGTGTTACCTTTATTTTCATTTTAAGAAAGTGAAAGTACAGTACATGTAAATGTAATGTATTATGTATTGATTGTATCATAAAGTGTAAAATTTTAGCACAATTTTATGAACACATTATAGGCTGTGTGACTTGACCTAGCTTTACAGGAAGTCAAAAGCATTGCAGTAAGTAGAATGCAAGACGGGGCTTCTAGGACAGAACTTTTCGCGTCCATCATAATCTACATTCTTTTAATTTACTATGCCCGCACAGTTAGAAAAAATAGGGGGATCGACTTCATGGAAAAACATCCATCATAATCTAGATTCTTTTAACTTATTATACCTACATAAATAATGAAAATTAGGGGTTGACTTTCACGGATAACCATTCAACGTAATCTAGATTCTTTAAATTTAGTTAATCCCAAAGAAATCGAAAAAATCACCTTAAAAATCTTTGAAAAAAATCATAATCCATAATCCATTACTTTTTACATCCTAGCGAGTTTAATGCACCTCCAGCTTTCATCCGGAGACACTGAACCTAAGCCTCATTCTAGCAACTTAAAGACATTCAAGCAACAACTCAGGGTACTCACCCCGAAAAAAAATTTAACATTCTTAATAAAAATGCTTCCAATCGTCTCTCCAAGTTCTTACTACAAACCGCATGAACCCAATTACAAATCTAAGTACCAATGCAAGAAGGAATGTACAGATTATATGAAAAAATTCTGGCCTAACATTGAACCAACCATCCCGAATCTTAATCAAGCGGTTAAGATTCACTGGCATTATTTGCATGGCTCAGTAATTACTAACAATTACGACAGCTACTATAACTTTGCAGAAATTATTAAGCAACTCTAATTTATTTCATTTTTTTATTCTCTTTGTTTTTTTTCTCTCACATTCTTTCAATGATAATTGTCATTGCGAACTCTTCGCCGTTAAAATCAACAGCTTCTGCATCCTCTGTCTCAAACTGTAGCAATATTTAATTAATTTCTTTGTTACAGAGCACAACTCTTTTTACTGGATTGGGTTTTTCAACAATCATCTGTCCACCAGCAACAGAGTTAGAAATATTGTACAAAATATTTGTTCGTTTTCCCTTGAAGACCCAGTCAAGAGTAAGATTGCTTCGGATCAAAATGTTCAAACTTTTAACAATGTCTGCGATATTTTCTGCCATGAATAAACCGCGTGCTGGCTGGCGGCTCAACATAACCGCCCCCGGCGAAGGAGCTGTGGGTGGTGCTGCGGTTTCTGCCTTGTAAACTTTCTTTTCAAATCCCAACTCTCGATACCAAGTGCCATCTTTAAACTCCACCTCTGCGTCTTTATGAACTTGCATAACCACTCTCATTACAGTGAGATCATAGGACAATTTAACTGGAAATAGTTTATTCTCGGGTTTGCTAGCATCAGGAGTTTCAAAATGCCCCCTTTTGGTAAAAACGTTCTCCAGAAAGTAGTTATAAGTGTCCACGCTCTGTGTGCTCACAGGGAATTTAACCGGAAATTCTTTCACTTCGCCTCCACTTTGTTTCCATTTGTAATAAAACATGTTATTCTTTTCTGTCACGTTGGGGACATTTGACCAGCCAGTAAAGTCATTGAGATAAACATGGTAGTTTGCCTCTGGGTCCAGACGAATGGGTTGCTCAAGTTTTTCAATAAAAGTTCCACTTGAATCTGTAAGTCGACCAGTTATTGTAATTGGGATACTTTCCTTTGAATGCGACACGATATTGTTTAGTCTTTCAGCAATCGCTTCCATTTTTTTTTACAAAAAAAATATTTTAAACCTTACTCGAAGAATTATTAATCATGTTCAGCTTAATTTTCCTCTCAAATGCATAGATGATAAAAAGGTCAACGGGTGTAGCCTCACTTCTGTCGATATTGGTCACAATATTCACCGGACTGTTGTCAGTAGGCATTTGCCTGGCCGACACGTCTGCACCGAAAATGGGGAAAAGAGTCTTGAACTGCCATGCCGTAATAGCGATTCCGTTGTTCTCCTTTACGGCTAAGTCAACCAGCTCGCAGTAAAATTTACTAATTTTGTTTGTTGCAAAATCTCCATTCTGTGGCATTGCCGGGTAAAGATTATCACTGATTTCATGCTGAATTGTTCGCACATTTCCATGTTCATAACGACTTATAGTTAATGGATCTCTCAAACTGACAATAATGTACCTTGGGTTGCTGCAAGAACCCTCCTTAATACAAATCTGTTGCCTTCTTTCATTGCGTTCATCCCTGCACATGTAAGCTGTGTAAGCAACATCAATGTCTTTTTCAATAGCCTTCAAATATTCAGCTTTCAGTGCTGTCTTTGGTTCAATGATTTCCAAGTACAGCTCAACTCCTGCTAGCTTAACTTCTATTCTAGTATGCTCAGCGCCTGTCCAAACACTCCTGTTGCGATCGTCCCTGGTAAGCCTAAACGTGTAGCTAAAGTTGCTGGTCAGGCGATTAAATGTATTGCAGAACCCGCTCATGAATCTCAAAGGTACAAATATATCTACATGTCTATACTGAGGATTCTTTGCACCATCATCAGCACCCGTCAATGCATAGTTATATCTCCCTTTTCTCTTTGTATAACCTGAATCATTTACGTCTCCTTTCTCCTCATTAGGGATGAAGCCAGCGCCGCTACCAAGTTGAATAAAATCTGGGTTTTCAATGAGACAATGAGTGTCATACACTACACCAAAGTTGGCAATTCTCTCCAGCTCTGTACTCCCGTTTGACACGCTTAACTCCTTAAACATGTATGCCCAGAAGTTGCTGATTAGTGTGACATCAGCGTCATGCTTGTCAGTATTAGCACCAGCAGCATTTGTACCACCTTTAGTCTTGTATTGGAATGTCATGTAAAACCCGCTCCTTAGACTGTGAACGCTGACCAGAGATGAACACCCAGTGTAAGTGAATGTTAGCGTTTGACCAGGGCCCAAATTAGTTTCATTCTGATTTTCATGACTGGGGACTCTTACTTGAGTCGCTTTGATTGTGCTGTCATCACTCAAGATAGGCTTGTTGATTTTATAGAAAACTGGCGTCAGAGGATCGTTCATTTTTTTAGTTTAAAAATTAAAATAAAAAAAATGAAGCGAAAAAATTCTCATTACATCTCTGACTTGGAGAAGCTCGCAGAAGCCGAAAAACGAGTCACTGGGTTAATTAACAAAGAGCAGCAGTCCTACAATGAGTTTATCCAAGCCGCCACTGAGTTTCACAAACCAGGATACACCGAAGCAAAGAAATCCATTGAAACAGTTAAGGAAGCTGTTGATGAGATTCAAGAGAGCCAGTTTCAGAATACGCTGAATAAAATTCCACCGGCCTCACAAGAATCTCAGGCTTTGCAGGAAACATCTCAGCAAAAATTGAAAGTAACAGATAACTTCTTTGGGCCAGTAGAATATGAAGGCAAACTCGTCTTTGGTGTTAGTGTCTGGCGTAAAAATATTTCTACTGATCCTGTGGATTATCATCTTGAGATAACGAAAGAAAGTATTGGAGTCATCAAAGAAGGCGCGGCCGGGGTCGGAGAAAACACCTCAAAGAAGGTTGCTTTCACCCAAGTATTGCTCAACTTCATAACTAAAAATCAAGAAACTATTTCTGCGAAACAGCTAAAAAATTATAAAGATCTGGTGACATTTGCTTTACAAAGAGACATAGGCATCCTTAAAATCCCTGACATACTCAAATTTTTATATGACAATGGGGTCAACCTGAACAGCTTTAGAAAGTATAAGCACTTTAAACAATGGTTTGACCTGCCAGATCAGCTAGAAGTCATAAATTACCTGGAACAGCAAAAGCAACTCTCTCAACAACAAGAGACCCCTCAGCAGCAACAAACCCCTCAACAGCAACAAAGCCCTCAAAAATTAACAGAAGAAGATGTACTCTCTCGACTTGAGACAGCAGATCCAACTCAAGTAGCTAATTACAAAACGGCAAATCCACAAGTATGGAGGCATCTAGAGCAATTCTCACCAGATAGAATGCAGCGAATTTCAAATAGAGTTTTCACACCAAGGCAAGACATTAGATCACCAGAAACATCACCAGAGACATCACCAGAGACAACAACTACAACAGAAGATTCATTTCAATCCGGAAGCTCCACAAATACCGGGAAAACCGGCACCGGGATGCCTGAAGTCTACAAGCGGCTAGTTGTTCTCCTAGGAGCAGCAAAGACAGGTTTAAAGGATGAGAATAGAAAAGAGTTTGTTCATATTCTTGATAAAATGTTAGAAAAGAAGTACATCGATAAAAGAGCAAGAGAACTTTTACTTTCAAGGTTCAATAAAAAATAATTTTTTTCACATAAAAAATGCCACTAATCTTCGAAAAAGACGTCCCTAAATACTACGATGAGAATGAATTAAAGCTCATTAAAAGAGGATCTGGACTTTTTCCAGCAGGTCATTATCCAAGAAAAGAGCGATCGGGTAACGGTATTGCTGATTTGATCGCCCAGGGGGCAAAGATTTTCAAAGTCATCAGTGAGAACAAAGAAAATATAAAAAATGCTGCCGAGGCGGCGGGAAGTGTAGTCACAGCTGCGAAGAAGATCAAGGACACCATAACTGAAACCCGCGACCCCAAAACCCCTAAACAAAGCAAACCAGATGGTCAACAAAATGTTCAACCACTCGCACCAAATTCATTGGCACCAAATTCATTGGCACCAAGCGCTGATAGCATTGATCCATCTGTTTATGCTAAGATGAGAGCTGATCTTAAAAAGGGCAGCGGTTTTAAATATGACTAAGGTGCTTTCCGGGGGTACAAGACATGTGGGGGTACAAGACTAATAGCAAAAAGACACACTGGCCCCCGAAAAAAGACACACAGGCCCCGAAAAAGACACACAAGCCCCCGAAAAAGACACACATCCCCACATCAAACATTGCAAAGTTAGATTGCAAAATAATCATGCAAAAATTTTTTATCGTATAAAAATGGATTTTTCAAATGATTTCAACCCTCATTGGACTCGGAACCAAATCAAATTTAATCATAACGAGGCAATTCCTAGTCATTTCAGATGTATTGTTGTTGGAGAATCAGGCTCAGGGAAGACATTTAGAATCTTCAACATGCTTCTGAGACCAGGATTTCTTGACTATGACACACTGCACATCTACTCACCCACTCTGTATCAAGATGAGTATAAGATGTTGATTGCAGGTCTACAGAACAAACTTAAAAAGGAGCATATCATTCAGTGCTTTAACAACCAATCCAAGCTGCCCAGTGATCCAGAAATTGTCGCCAGAGAATATGCTAGCCATATCCCAGATAATGAAAAGTGGCACGACATTAAAGTGTTTACATATGGGGACCCGCAAATTGATCCTAAAACTAAACTTCTCCCTCAGCCTGATGAACTGGAAAAGGGAAGGAAGCACTTGATTGTCTTTGATGACTGCATGACAGGGCCCCAGAAGCAAATTGAAAACTATTTCACCAGGGGTCGTCACAACAACTGTAATGTAATCTATATTACCCAAAACTGGTTTGAGTTGCCAAATAAAACTATTCGTGGGAACTGCAATCTGATCCTCTTGTTTCCAACCATACCGCAAGACCGACTGAAGAGGTTAAGTAACGAGGTGATTGCTCCAGCCCATTTTACTAAGCCTCCATTTGATCGAAAGGACGATGGTCGAAAGGTAGCACACAAGGTATCGCAGGAAGAATTTGTTAACCTATGCTTTGAGAAGTGGAATAAACCTTATCAGTTCGTGATGATTAACAAAGAGAAAAGAACAGTAGCCTAATTTTTTTTTCAAAAATAAAACAAAAACAACAAACAAAAATGTCCATAAACTTTGCTGGTGAACCTACAAGTGGCTCCACTGCACACTCGCTTGCTTTCCTTGACAGGCGCTACATTAACGTTGACGAAAAAATCCCGGAGATCGGACCAATCAAAGGCCGCTTAAAACCATTGGAACGGTCAGCACACCATCATCAAATAAACATTGAAGACTTGCGGGCAAAAATAGCAAAGCTGACCGCCATCGTTGAGACTCTAGCTCAAACTCTCAAATCGGAAATCAATGCAAAAGACATTGCTATAAGAACAGCGATTAATAAAAAGCGAGACATCCTTGATTCCTATTCACAAGCAGAGACTGATGCCTTATTTACCGCTTGGAGAACAACCATTAATCAAAATGTTGCAAAAATAAAAAAGATAGAAAGAGATGTTGCCACGCATACGCTCTATCTGGATAGAATTTATAACAAGCGGGGGAAAACTTTGAGACGAATTAGTCGCCTGGAACGACAGCACAATCTCCCTGACATTGACATTGAAGACGCCCGATCGTAAAATTGAAAATTTTTTTTTACTTATAAAAATGGCCGAAAATGATTCTCTGTATGACCCGCCTATGGCACCAAATATGGCACCAAATATGGCACCAAATATGGCACCTGTAACACCTAGTGCACCCCAGTATTCGAAAAGTCAACAATACCAATCAAATCAGCAATTGAACCAACCCACCGTACAAAATCTCTATCCTACAATCAATACTTTTACCTGCAACTCTCAACAGTTCCGACTTGTAGAGATTCAGAAAATGCGAAATGACATTGAAACCGCCCTTATGAAAAACTCTAAAAAACTGAAACGCTTCAACAGACAGTGTCAAGCTTTCGAATATATTAATATGGTTCTCGGGTCAGTGTCAATTCTAAGCGGATCTGCAGCTGCTGTTTCTACACTTCCTATTATCACCGCACCAATCGCTATTCCACTTGGAATTTTTGGGGCCTCGTGTGGTCTCATTTCAGCGGTTACAGGAGCTCTAACTCGAAACAGACGCCAGAAGCTAAAGCATCTGCAGGAAATGCAAGCAAAACAGAAAAGCATCCAATCTTCTATCACCGGGTATATTTCAAAAGCAATAGAAGACAAGTTCATTTCAGAGGACGAGTTTCAAAGCATTCAAAAACTTTATGAGCAGCTTAGTGAGCAACATGTACGTCTGAATTTGAATAGCATTGATGACATGAGCCAATTGAGAAATGATATCGAAACTGTCTTCAAAAACTATGCAATCAAACACGCTTCGAAGAAAAGCTAAAAAAAAAATTAGGCATTTAAACCTAAAATGATTTCCCTGTAGCTTTTTCGAGTCTTAGTCATTGCATATAAAACAGTCATACACAGCTCTCCGCAAATATCACTGCTAAGCCCCTGCAGAATAAAGTCTGAGCGGTAGATTTTTGGAGGTTCCTTGTTATTTCCGAGTGTCGACCGAGCTTCCATATATTCCCTTAGCTCATCAGGAACAGCCGTCCCATAGCTATCAAAGTAGTAGTACTTATGCTTTCTGTTTGGATCAATCACCCAGCAAACCCAGTGAGACCCTGGTTTCTCGGCAGTGTCAAAGTTCATGATGCCACATTCTTCAATGCCACATTCTTCAATGCCACATTCTTCAATGCCACATTCTTCAATGCCACATTCTTTTTTTGGTTCTTGTGGGTGGCCGGATTCTGGTAATGTATCCTTCATAAAGACGCCTCTAAAGTTTGGGATTTCTAGTTCTTTTGCCAACTGTTCCAGAAAAATATTTGTCGTCATTATTTTTTTTGTCAAAATTTTTAAATTCAGTCTACGTTTTTTAAACCATACACTTCAGTCTACGTTTTCAGTCTCCAGTGCCCAAATGGAAGACTTGTAACATTGTCTTGAAAGACAACCCTCTTGTTATCTGCCCCTGACAGGCCAATCTTTTTCTGGTTTATGGTAAAAATATGATGGTTCTTAGACTGAATTTTTACAAACTCGTGTAAAGTTTTCTTATTATGTAACAGGGCGTCTCTGTAGGCTTCTTCATGTAGAGAGTTCTTAACTACATGCTTTGGAATTCCCTTGGACTTCTTAATTAGTTTTCCTGATTCATCGCTTTCATCGCTTTCATCGCATTTTAAAAAATAGGATTTTGATCTCAAACCAATAAACTCGGAGATAACATCACCTGCCTTTTCATCTTTCATTTTACCAATTACTTTTTTATTGGATGGGTCGAACACTTGATCCCCTTTCAAAGTTTTAAATGATTCTGGATACTCTGACAAATCATAAGGGTTTTGGGGGAGGTGGTTTTGTTCAAGCATGTCCTGATAGATGTCCCCAGTCTGAATGTCTAGAATTAGGGAGTCAGTGTCAGTGTAAAGAAGTTTTACCCGAGTGTCGCCTGAGCTCCGATCCCCATATTGTCGTTTCATGTCATAGAAGAAACTGTACATAAGACGCTTCGATTCATCAAGTACAGTAACCCCTGTAAATATAGGTTTGCAGAGTGTTGCTTTTGTCTTATAGAATAGAACAGCCCCTAAGTAATCGTTGAAGACGTGAAGTTCCTTAAAAGTCGGTTTAGAAATATTTCTCTGAATGATGTCACGCTCATGAACGGTGACGAGTTTAAGATTCGTGCGGTTGCGCTCATTTTCAAGAGTCTTGCCAGTATACAGAGTTGTTTGCCAGCTTGAACAGATCCTTGTCAAAGTTGTTGGTTGCTTTGGCCCTGAACTGGGTGTTCTTTTCTATGTAGGGTTTCATCCACGCTTCTTCTGTAAATTTGAGGGCCCTATGTACATTTGTGACCCTACAGCCTAAGGATATGAAGTACTGTAGCAGCTTATAATGAATTTTGTAGCGAGTCTTGTTGTGTAGGTTTTGGGTAAGTTTAGCTGTGTGTTCGTTTTCTGTTGACAGGTTCCACGAGCCATCTGGGTGCTCGATAATCTTCGGGCAGTTAATATTCTCTGGGAATGGCGCATAGTCAGAGAAATGATCATGGAGTTCATAGGGAATTTCTACGTCAACCTCATAAATCGCAGGTATCGAAAACGCTGGGTTTATTTGTGATACGGGGAGCCACTGGAAGTCTCTCACAGGTAAGTCTTGACTCATTGCCCAGCCATAGAGATTGTTGGCATCTAAGTAAACTATATAGTTTGAGGGTTTCGTTGGGTCATATGATTCGAGATATGGATTGTTTGCCTTTCCATATCTGTTCACGCAAATTGATATGCCGCCTCTTTTCGCTGTGTCTATAAAATTGTACATGTCAATGTCGGTTAGAAGTTCAACATACCAGTCTGGGTTTTCATCCCATTTCATTTTAAGTAGAGATTCCCAGCTGGTGGCAGGTAAACTTACATAATGTGCGGGATCAAGACCATATGCTGTGTACCAGGTGTTTCTGAAGGTTTGAAACACATCGGCCAAAAGAAAAACATCAGTGTAAAGATAAATCAAATGGTATTGAAAAAAGTTTTGACATTTGAAATGTTTGTAGACTGCTTGTGCGTGCTCATAGTCATTGTCAGAAATTCCTGAGTTTGTTAGCTGAGAGAAGAACTTTTCTTTTGGTGGAAGTTCGCCTTCAAAGACTTGCTTTTCAAAAGCGTGCGAACCAGTCACATACTCATAAGGGTAGAAGCCTTTCTTTCTGAGTAGCTTGAAAGACACGGGATCTTGGTTTGCTAATATTTTGGCCAGGATTTTTGTATAAGTGCATTGCTCATCTGTTAGATTTTTACTTAATGCGTCTAGACTGGCTGCTAGGAACTGATAAGAATCCTTGATTTTAACCAAACCAGAAGAACCACTTAGTGAACCGGACGCCCCCACCTCTTTGATGTTGAGGCATTTAAACTTTTCCTTGTTCTCAGCTATGCAGTCGAGGTGAATGCCCTCTATTTCACCTATTCTTTCAACAATTAGGTGCAGGTCGTATGAGCGAGCGTTATGTAGAAAAATATTTAAATCGTGGATGTTATTTTTTAGCTTTAGGTTGCAGGTGTTGTGTGCGGCACCTCTGAAATTTCCTTGAATGTGTGAATGGTCTCTAACTTTCGGATTCTTTAAACTGTCTTCAAATGGTTTTCTGCATATGTAGCAATGGGTTGCCGATTGAAAATCAATCTCATCCTGATCGGTCATATTGATTGGCACAGGTGGGATTGCGCTAAATTTTCTACGTAACTCTAGCATTCTAAATATAAACTGTTTAACACAGTCTTCCCCAAAGAAGTGGTTATACTCGACGATATCAGAATTTCCTAGATGTCCAAGATTTCCAATGCAAACGTATGCTACTGAATTTGGGACGTGCTTTGTGGGGGCATCGGGGGTCTTTGTGGTTCTATTTTCAAGAATTGAACATTCAAAGTCGGCAAATACAATAAAGGGAAGTTTCTCCATCTTGTGATAATTTTTAAACCGTAAATACTTCTGGTTACCGAAAGGAAGAGAGCAGTTAGTTGGATGGTCTTCACAGGTAAGTTCATGCTCTGTGAGTTTTGCCTCCCGAGTTTCTTTACGACCACAATAATACTTAAGACACAATCTGCAGATAGATATGGCTTCTTTGTGGCTGGTCGTTTGCTTGTGAATTAGTTTGGAAAGATCTTTAATCCAAACATAATGGGCTTCGGACTGTAAGTTTCCAATTATTAGAAGATCGACATCAGTGCGCCTGGCTGCTTCTTCGTCTAAAATATTCTTGCTGCTCCTAACAATTTCAACTTTCTCTTTGCTTTCATTCCACTCGAATACGGTGATTCTGATTTTATTATTAAACACTTCCTCTAGTTTGGGGATTTGAGAGACTGCTAAACCTCCTTTCTCAAATACTATTCCTTTGCTGATACACTTGGTAAAATACTCGTCAAAGTACATCTTATAATGGGAAGTTCTTTCAGGATGGGCTCGATCCTTGTCGTACAATAATGCTGACAAAACTGCCCACAAAGCACAGCAGTTGTCATAGTTCTTCACGTTGATACAGGCCTTTTTATTGGCGAGCTTTGTTGGCAGCTCCAGGTAAGAAGAAGCTTTAAGGGGATCGAATTTGAAAATCATAGCTGAAACTTTTCGAATCCCAGTAACAACCCAACCAGAACCTCTTGATGTAAAGGCGTCAATCTTTTTACTAACTTCTTGTAGAAAAGGGTCTGGTGAATCGGTTGGACTAAAGGGTGAAGCCTTACTGGTCATGTAATATTCAAGATGTTCAGTAGGTTTCGTAGGCATATAAAATTCTAATAAAAACGAGAGCTGAAGCTTGAATGTTTTGCGTGTTTTAAGTGTGTGATTGATAACTGATTGAATGTCATCTCTAAAGTCATTTATGTCAGGTGTCGTTTCGTAGGATGTTGTTGTGTTGTGTTTGACTGGTATGGTGTACTCTATGTAGTGGTCTGTAAAAGTTCTCTTTGCAAATTGAATGTCTTCTTGGTTCATCTCTGACTCAATTTGGTGGATTGTTCTTTCAAGGTCATCCTGTTCCTGTTTATTCTGTGGGTATTTAGGTACATTTTGCCCCGTGAGAGTTTGGTACTTTTTAACTAGGTTGCGGCTCTTCTGTTGGTGTTCAGCTGCTGGGTTTTTTACTGGGGTGTACTGATTTGATGACTGTAGTTGCTTTATTATTTCAAATTGTTTCTCATAGCTGCCTAGGTATCCTGGGTCTGTATTGAACTTTTGCTTACAGAGTTCTTGAAGATATTTGCTTTTGTCCTGAAATGAAAGATTTTGGCTTTGGAAAAAATAAGAGTTTACAGAATCTTTTGCTGGATTTGCTTTCGGCATGTTTTTTTTTCTATAAGTTTAAAAAAAAATTTTTGGGTGGTCACCCTTAGCTTTTGCTTGAACTTCTCTGGACTAATAACTTTTGATTAATTTGAGTATTACTGATCAGATCCCTGCTTTTATCTTTTCACATCCGGAGCATTGTAAATCCTGCTTTATGCAATGTCATTATAGCTTTTATGACGTCGGATTTTGAAATGTTATCCGCGTTTTCCGAGGGATTAGTATTAGGATTAGTTGCGAAGGTTTCCAAGGGGCAGCCTTCACCCGCCTTAATTGTGACTCCCTTTTCTCTCGCGATTTTCTGCATCTCTAACTGGTGAGCTCTGTCATTACCCGCTTTCACAGCCGTTGCAACACCTCCAGCAACACCACCTGCTGCACTAACTGCACCCGCAATGATTGGAATCAGTGCGGCGAGAGGCAGGATTCCCCCAGTCTTTTCATCTGTAATGCTGCGGGGGTTGTGGGTGTGGTTATTGCAATCTTTACAATGGATTTGCTGCTGTAACGGATCGACTTTCACTTTCATGCCCTTAATAGTTACAAAACCTGGCTGTTTAGAGTCGATGATTTTGCTAATTTTATTAACTGTTCTGGTTTCGATCATTTTTTGTACATTTTTATTTTTTAATTTATTTTTCAATTTATTTCTGTGTCACTTGGAATGACGAGAAGTTCTGCTCTGGCAAATGATCTTGTAGGGGATTTAGGATTAAAGGCTTGAGAAAGAAAATAATATTGGCCGGTTGCTGTTGTAAAGTGCCTGTCTATTTTATGTACATCTAAACTGAAATAGGGGTCAGTTGCTCGTCTCTTGGTGTCCTTTTCTAATTCTCCCGGCAGGTAAAGGAATCGAACAAACTCAGAATTTGTGAGAATTTCCGGAGAATAAACTCCTGGGAGCTTTGGATAATTTTTTTGTTGTGGATTGGGAGATTTAAGCTGAACTTTGTCTTGTTTAATTGCAATTGAAGGTTTTAGGCCTGTCATGCGAGAAACTTCATTGTTAAGCTGACTGATTACTACTGGGAGTTGGTCTTTCCATTTGGTGTAGTATTGTCCGCTCTTCAGTTTGAGCTCCTCTGCTGTCTGCTTAGTAAATAGTCGCTTGGCTAAAGTTAGATTAAATCTTTCTACGAAGGCTTGATCTCTGTGCAAATCTGTCCGCCCATATCGCATTCTTGTATTGTTCTTATCCATTAGAGTTTTAACTCGACCCATGAATTCTTTACCCGGATCGGTCATCAATGTTTGTGGGAAGGTTAAAGGTGAATTTTCGTAAATATCTTGAAAAGCAGTTGCTACAACTTCTGACTTCTTTGTTTTCAGCGGTCTTGCTTCTTTATAACGCGAAGCTAAATCAATAACTGTAAGAGCGTACTTACACCCAGAATCGTTTGGGAGAAACAAAAGATCAGCTTGGTGCGCCTCGTTAGGCTTATAGATGTTGAAGTGGGGTCTTGTAAATTTAACAGGTGGGAAATAGACTTGATAAACAGCCTGTTTAGACAGCCATTTTTCTACTATTTGTTTTGGTTCTTTACTGAGTTCTGTTAATTTGGAGACGGCATTATTTCCGATAAAATAACCGCTGTCACGGTAATAGATTGCTTGTAATTTGTTCTCAGTCATTATTTTTTTATTTTATTTTAAATAAAAATGCCAGACATTCACGGAATAATCGAAAAGCTTCCGAAGCCAAGCAAAGGTTGGACAATCCCTGGATATAAGTATTGCGGACCTTTGAACCCTCTTGAAATACAATTAGATTCTAACAATGTGCCTAATCCAGGTCATGAGCCTGTAGATGAACTTGATGAGGTATGTATGGAACATGATATAAAGTATCGCGACTTCCCAAATGAAAAACATCGATGGGATAAAGAGATGCTTAAAAGGCTAGACAATATGGGGGCATCGAGCGGGTTTAGAGAAAGTATTGCGCGTAAGTTAGTTAAAGGAATCATTTTTGGAAAGACTAAGTTAGGGCTGGGGGTTGGCGGGTGTTTGGGTGGTGAGTCAGCCGGTTTCGTATTGCACGCGCCAAATAAGGAAATGGGTAGACTAATAAAAGAAATTGGGATTGAGAAGTTAGTCATAGGGAAGTCATAGAGAAGGAAGAGGGAAAGGCTGGATCGGGCGGCTCTGTCCACTGGGGGGGGGGGGGGGGGTAGGGGTAACTCGCCGAGGTGTTGAGTTGAGGGGCCAGTTGGCTATAAATACCATTTGCACAGTAGCTCAAAGCAATAAGTACGAGCGTAGCTTGCCCAGTCAGTGTTAGTTTAGCTGACTCTATTAAGATTTACTGCCGCATGGCTGACGTGGAAATGGCGACTTTCGAGCAGCAGCTAAAAGACTTTGTTTTCAGAATCTTTGAAAGCGGCGAGTTGGAGAATAACAGCCACTGGATCCGACAATATAATCAGCTGGCAGAAAGGTTCCATCAACCACAATTTCCCATTCCTCGAATGGTTGGCAGACTACCAGTTCAAAACAACGAAGAAGATAGAATTCAAAGCGCCGTAAGAGAGCTCAAAGACTCAATGAACCATCTACCGCCACGGCCACCGGAACAAATTCAAACTTTTGCTGCTGGAGAACATCAAATTGAACGTGCTGTGCAAGAAGTTAATACGATCAAACAAATGTTAAGTGGCCAACGAAATAGAGGCTTGGAATACGGCATTATAGCTGGAGAAATTTTAGTGAGAATGAAAACCGTTCTTGGAAAAGACCAATACCGAGAGTTTAAAAATGCGGTTCACTTTACGCCAGCCTGGATCAACTTTTTGATTCGCATCGCCACTCTTCACCGCAAATACCCGGTTCTTGCGCGTTGTGGCATTTCACTGTATCGGCTGCGGGCGCTATCAAAACATCTTGAAAAAGCCTTGGAGTTGATCGAGCAAGAAGAGCGGGATGAAGCTATTCTGCTGAATTTGTAAGATTTTATTACAAAGACAATGGCTTTTTGCGAAGCATAATATTAATTTTAAGTAAGAGTTTTTAGAAACAGATACTGCAGTATCCAGTTTTGAGCAGAACTATTTTTAGAAACAGATACTGCAGTATTCATTTTTACTTAAGAGTTATTTTTAGAAACAGATACTGCAGTATCCAGTTTTAAGTAAGAGTTTTTAGAAACAGATACTGCAGTATCCAGTTTTAAGTAAGAGTTTTTAGAAACAGATACTGCAGTATCCAGTTTTAAGTAAGAGTTTTTAGAAACAGATACTGCAGTATCCAGTTTTGAGCAGAACTATTTTTAGAAACAGATACTGCAGTATTCATTTTTACTTAAGAGTTATTTTTAGAAACAGATACTGCAGTATCCAGTTTTAAGTAAGAGTTTTTAGAAACAGATACTGCAGTATCCAGTTTTAAGTAAGAGTTTTTAGAAACAGATACTGCAGTATCCAGTTTTGAGCAGAACTATTTTTAGAAACAGATACTGCAGTATTCATTTTTACTTAAGAGTTATTTTTAGAAACAGATACTGCAGTATCCAGTTTTGAGCAGCGAGCAGTTCTAAAAATTTCTGCAATACCTTCCCCCACTGAGCTGCCATTTAGTAAAAAGAGGCGAACTTGAGAGACAATTTAGATGATTTTTTATTATATACCGTAATAACTGTCTTATCCTCTATTGTTGCTGAGTCATTGCCGCCGCTCTATGTTAAATTTCCTTGCTTGCTTACATGAACTGTATGATTCACACTGTCGATCCTAGAGAGACGATTGGAATTTTTTTTACTGTAAATTTTAAGCTTTTTAGGTGCGTACACGATGTTGTGCTTCAGTGTTAAAACAACATATATGCTAATCAAAATTTAATCTATTTGTGGCTTGACTAAATTTTCTGTCATAGAATTTTCTACAACAATAATTTTTTGCCATTTTAAAATTACATTTGTTTCAATTACATGTAATATTCACGTAAAGCCACGAACCGCGATATCTGTCTGCTGTTGCGAGCGTAAATATGAAATATACATTATTTAAAAGTTTTTTAAGAGTTTTTAAGGTGATTTTTTCGATTTCTTTGGGATTAACTAAATTTAAAGAATCTAGATTACGTTGAATGGTTATCCGTGAAAGTCAACCCCTAATTTTCATTATTTATGTAGGTATAATAAGTTAAAAGAATCTAGATTATGATGGATGTTTTTCCATGAAGTCGATCCCCCTATTTTTTCTAACTGTGCGGGCATAGTAAATTAAAAGAATGTAGATTATGATGGACGCGAAAAGTTCTGTCCTAGAAGCCCCGTCTTGCATTCTACTGCAGTAAAATATAATCAAAGTAAATTTACACCTACTGTACACTTGAGAAATTGTATTCATGCACACGTGTAGTCATTTTGTTTCCATGCAGAATCAGATATGCGAAATACTTTGCCACTCATGATTGCATGCATATACTGTATATTCCGGCCTATATTCTTTCAAAACTGGAAAAAAACTGTTTAAAGGTAAAAACTTTTAAAATACCATGTGAACAGCATGCATGTGTAAGAAAAAAATAGTTTTCTTGATCAGCATGAAAATTTTTTAACGACAAGAAGAATTGTCAACACATCTATAGGCATTCATGCATGTCCATGATCTATACTAGCTAGGTGTTATACAGTGTATATTAGCTGAAGTTTAAGTTTTCATTGCCTGCTCAGTGTATAATGTACTATATAGTGTATCTGCCTCAATATATGCAGATGAAGTACCACCGGCTCACCACTCAGTTTGGGCTGAAATTTGAAAGTTAACCGAGCAGCTAAGTTCCTACAGTGGCCCAATTAAAGATCGAGTTTGGATCGGTAATTCCGGGCCGGTTCTTATCCAGGACCTGCCGCCGCGGGCCACCCGTGAGAGAGACTCCTCGAATCTGTTCCCCGACGACAAAACGGGGCTGCCTGACAATCGACTAGTAAAACTAAATTAAAATATACGATATAAATGCAACAAGTAGATTTAGTAGATTTATAGCAACCATTTTTATCCCGGAAATGCTGGAATAAATCATTGATTTTCCCCAATCAAGTGCAATGCCCGATATGCGGTACACTGTAAATAGCATAATTAGCAAGGCAAGAAAATCTTAAGTGGGCCTTCTAGTGGTCCCTGTAACAAGAATTAACAAATTCCTTTGCACCGATGGATGCGTTTCAATCGATTTTTTGAGGGATTTCAATTCGAATGAAACAGACCGAACAGCACCGTGGGTTAATTTCATGCCAAAGGCCAAGTAATCGATATAAAAGGCTTTATCACTGTTATATACGGTATCAATTTTCTGATTTGATGAATAAGATTTCATCTGCATGTGCTGTATAATTGTGCAGGTTTTGAATCATTAGCGGGAAAATCTGTAAGCGCTTTTGCGAGAAAGCTTTTTCTCGTAGTAAATGCCTTCTCAGTAATTATAAAATTATTCGTCTAATTTTTTCATTCCTTAATAAAAAATTCTAAAGCATCAAAAATTGGCGAAAATCTAAAGTAGATGTGGACATGTAATTCGATAGCATTATAAGAGTCGACCATTTTTACGGGTTTTATGTGACGAACATTATAGCGTAGCTAAACAAAGATACTAGTTTTGCTACTTTACATTAGCATTTGGCCGAAAAAAATCCGCTAGTTTTGTGAAAAGTAGTAAAATAATTTTTCTGTAAGCATATTTGAACTATCCTTCACAAACAATTAAGCCTGTCCACTAGCGACTTGCCAGCTCCAATGACCCATCATTGGAATTTGACTTTTGCTTATAAGAGTGTATTTATTGCCACTCAATTAATCGCAATAATTATCGACTGTTTATTAAGATTTAATTGTATAAGTGACTTGGTTAATTACGACAGTTTTGTCTGGACCATGAAACATCTGCATTCTTGCTTTGGACTTCTTATGTTAGTCCTTTCTGCACCCCGTGTGCTAGGTGAAATGGAAGAGAGTGATGTAAGTCCTGATGAACTTCCCGAGGGAATGGATCCAACAAATGTACCGCCTGGACTGAAGAAGTTTTCCTTCAAGACGCCTAAGTTGTCTGAAGAAGAGCAGGAATCACTTTTCTTTCCACAATCTCTCAAGTGCGATGGTTGTATGGCTGTTTCCTTTCAGGTGAGAAAATGTTCTTTTTTAAATCTGATTAATAAGTAGGCTATCAACCCGCAAAAATAAGCGTCTGCATGAAGAATATAGCATTATTTTTTACTATAAAAAGGTTTACAGTTTTAACAACAAATTTTTATTGAAGCATATTAAAGATTGTTCGTGTGATGTAATTGTGATTTAATTGGAAATTGAATAGAATTTTAATATCTTTTTGTAAAAACATTGTAGAAAAAAATCTAAGTAGGGAAAAGTAGATATTTTCTATACATTTTAATTCTATTATTTAGCTAGTATGTGAATTTAAAATCTTACATTTGTATATTTTGGAATTGAATTTATTAAATATTACTAGATATTATGACTGTTTCTGGGATTAATTTTTTGTTAAAGTTCATAAAATAAAAATTCAGCCAGCTCATAAGTTTGATTATTCTTGTTTATTTACATTTTATTTAAAGTTACTATTTTCAAGGCTCTTGTTTACCAACCAAATTGTAACTCTTTAATTACTATTTTGTATCGATAAGACTGTTTAAAGTTATATTTCATTGCTTATTTTAGATCTACACAAAGTTCTTCAACCTGTACGAGAAATACAAGGCCAAGACGCAAGGGAAAGTAAAGGAATCGGACTTGCTTGACGCTTTTGAAGGCGTTTGCAGTGCCAAAAATGACGAGTGAGTTCAGACTCCTTGGATTTCTAACCTTACAATATACTAGAAAGCATTTGAAGTTTGCTAACCTAAATTCTATAAAATTTCAGTTACGCCGTAAAAGAAGTTGGCGGCTCTCTAAGAATGGTTGGCCCCGGCCTGGAACTGAGGCAAGACGAGCCTGGCATCATTCAGGGAGGCGGCAAGATGCCGGCCAGGTAATTTTAGTAATGATAGCTAATAAAATAATAATCGTAACACTAATTGTTGACTCCTATACTCTCGTCTACTGCACTCTCGGCCCCACGCTCACGCATATGCGTACATCAAGCGTACACTCATTCTGCGTGGTTGGTTGGCCGTCTTAAGCGTACATTGAAACCAGCCCCCTGGTCTTTCCTTCGTGAGACACCCCAAATTAATTGGTTTAATTTCACACCTTCAGAATGCGCAACCTGTGCCACCAATTTCGCGGTGAACTCGGCGAGGAAGAACTCTACGCGGAGTTTCTTAAACACCCAACTAGCCGTCGGAAGTTGGAAGATTTTCTCTGCCGCAACACAGAGCAACCGCTAACTGGCAATTGTCTATCAGTTGGACAGGCCGGTGGAAAAAAGAGCGAGCTGTAGACCTGTAGTCCGCAATGCCGCGTGTGTTTCTTCAGCGAGAAAAAAATAAACTAGTCAATAGGTAGCTTGTACTATTGTATTAAATTAAGTGGGATTCCCTAATAGTAAAGGAATAGGAATTGTCCCATTTTACAAGAACTTGTCGGACAAGGTTCACTTGACAACCAAAAGGAACTTTATTTTGGTTTAGCGAACAAAGTTTTTACTTACCCTTAGCAATAGTTATTGTAGCTTTTAGCTGCCCACGATTGATGCCCACACAAGTGGTAGGCTATAGTATAGATAAATATTTATTAACTTTAATAAAATGCTTACTAAAGCGATCATTCGAACTCAAGTTTGTTATTCTTCGATATCTTTTTATCCTGCGTATTTACTATTGCTTCTCTTTGCTTTTAGATGTGTGGATCGCTTTTTCCTTCCTCTTTTTTTAAAACTTAAACGTAGTGGTCAACTTCTGTTCGAAAGAGAATTAGTCATGCGTTTTCGGTATTAAGAATATATATTGGTTAATCGAAAATGTTTTACACCGCTTTTGTGTTTTTTGTGTCCTCTTGTCCTTTTGGTTGTACTATTTAATAATTTGCGTTTCAAAGCTTTTTTTCTGCTTTAAGGTTATTGCCCGGACTTCTTGCGCCCTTGAAGCAAAAAATCCTGTTTTGTTTTCTCTGGTCACAATTGATTGAAGCTAAGGCGAGTCTAAGACAAAGTCTTTAATCATTTAAAGCCATTTTTTGTTCCCTTTTTATTTTTAGTTTCCAAAATAATATTTACGACATTACTAAACAACTTCCTAAATTTTCTTAGAAAGCTGTCATTCCAATTATCAAATGCATCCTTCTATACAGTGCCAATTTCTTTTTGTTTTACTGCGTCTATCAGCTAAATAAATGAGTCACAAACTCCCCAGTTGTAAATCAGAGCTTAGTCCTAATGGCGACTGTCTTATTGGCGCTTATTTTTTAATTTTGCAATTCGAATCAAAGTGAAAAAATTATGCTATTTTACATTGTAAACAATTTAATCTCAATGGAAGACCTGCATACTCGTACATTAGGCAACATCTCAATTAATGTTCCTTTATGGTGGCTGCTTAGACGCTCATTTAGAGAAATTTTATCTGCTGGTATCAATTAATATCGAGGTTTGGTTTATTTAGCGCTTGCATTCAAAGACTTAAGAGACGCATCCATTGAAGCTTAATCAGCAGTCATCTTAAAGCTAACTTTCATCTTGCTTATATTTACCGCGAAATCACTTTTGCAGTGCATGATTGATTAAGATATGAAAAAAACATTAACTGTTTGTTTTCTGGTGTTTGAAAGCAAGGATGGGTGAAACCAAGGATGGGAGACTTCGTTTCTTGGAAAGTTTTTGAAGTCCAATTCAAAATACGTACACATTAAGATGTACACAGTTAGATAGAGTAAGAAGGCAGGAAGCACATAATTATACGCTAATTGTAAAAAGATAAGATTTGCATCTGCTTCCAATCGAGTGCAATATTTAATTTTATGTCGAAAAAACAGCAAATTTCGCTAAGATTGGACTTCAAAAACTTTCCAAGAAGTGCCCCGTTCTTATACTTAAGGTGTCCTTGGGGTGAAACAGCTTTATAATAAAAAAATTCTCTTATCATTTACGCAAACAATACTAAAAAGCTCGTAGCAACGTATCTTCGTATTGTTTAGATCCAACCATAGACTAAGCTTGGTTATTGCCGAATTCACGTGCATATATTTATTCCCACCCGATTTGCCGGGCAGAAATGTCATAGAAATCGTCAATCCTTTGCAAGTAGAAAATTGAACCATAGACAACAAGATCTATTTTTAGAATGGCAGACTGTAGATGAGATGCTTCACTTTCGCGTCACTTTCACATTGGATCCAATGTAATTTGGGCTCCCGGGCAGAGAAATGACGTTTCTGCCCGCCCTTGCAAATCGGGTGGGAATAGCTATACCATAGACCTTCTTCGTGCAGAAAGAGGGAAATCCTCGGGCCGCTTCGCGTCCCTCGAATTCTCCCCCTTTCTACCCTCAGAAGGTCTATGGTATTGGTATAATTCTCTTGAAACGCGTGCAGCGCAATTATTTGTTGGAAATAAAAATTCTCATTCAGAGACGAGAATGCCGGCGAGACCGCCTACAGCCTTCAGTAGACTGAGGCGCACGCTGCGCACAGCTTACTTTGTGCTAGAAATTTATGGTCAAAATTCGTCACTTCACGGCCTATACCATCTGTTTCAATCAAAGGACAGCGTGCGGCGGACGTTCTGGCTGATCGTGCTGCTGGCTGCCATCGGGGGTGGTGTCTGGCACACTGTTGCCTCGGCTAAACGGTACAGCCAATTGGGAATATTCGTTCAAATTCAAGATGAAGCTGAGCCGGCCAGCTTCCCGGATATCACTCTGTGCAGGATGAAACCATTCAGCGAGTCTTTACTGTTACACTACGCCGCAGTTTTGAATCGTCACTTCGACACTAACTGGGCCTACTTCGACAACTGGTTTATCGAGGAGCGTCAGCGACGTCCGAACGAAACCGACGTGCAGTACAAGTACCGATTGTTGACAATATTCGCCAGATTTTTGCAGATAGTCTGGGCATCGGAGGACGCCAGAGACCTCGGCATGTTCAGCGATTCAACCATTCTGTCCTGCAGCTACGAGGGTCGTCACTGCGATCACCGGAATTTCACCTTGATCCGCGACCCGGACGGCTGGTATTGCTTCACGTTCTCTCCGAGTCAACACGTCCCAATTGGCACCAAGGGTCTCTCGCTGGACCTGTTCACTGACAGCAGCTTCTATCATCACATCTACGGCGGCTCTTTGACCAGCCTGTACGGCGTCAACGCTTCGTTGGCCATCTCGGACAACATCACGGATTGGAATTCGATGGAGTATTTTCTGCGAACAAAGAAACGATCGTTGAATCAAATTGCTATCCCAAAGATTACCCAGTCGAATGGGTTTCGCGTGATTTTTCACGAGTCTGGGATCCATCCAATGATGAGTAAGTTTTCCCACTTTCCCTATATTTTTATGCTCAAACGAAGTTCTTAGCATTTTGTCGGTCTTTTCAAGGTATTCTAGAATTCGTACTTTGCCTTTCTAGGTAGGCCACATTCGCTAATAAGCTTTACTTCTACTACCAATTAATCACTGTGTATGAAATCTGTTATTTAATATATACGCAACGCCGCGCATGCGGGGGGCGAGTGGCTCGGCGGTCTAGCGCGTCTGCCTTGTGTGCCACTGGTCCAGGTTCGACCCCGCGTTGTAGGTTGGCTATTTTCCCTAGCGCGGTTTCGTGCGCAGCTGGTCACATTAATTTGGGGCCTTGTGTACGAATTGGTTGGGCTATGGGCCAGTTGTGCAATTTACGCCCATGAGGGCAACCCCCAAGGCATAGAGAGTGTACATGCCAGGAACGACCGCTTGTACGCCCTATGTGAGTGCGTGACTGGATGCCGGCTTGTGTTTGTGTCCATGCCTGTATGTGCCCGTATTTAGTGTGACCGAACGCGCTTCAGGAGTCAGCGCAATGGACAGTCATGCCCAGTCGCTGGTTGTGGGGCGTTGGCACTTTAAGCGTCAAAGTGTCTGCAGCCCTCCTGCACATTTAACTGTAACTTAACACCGCGCATGCAGGCCTTGACCGTCTCGAGTTCGAATCTGGTGTCTCCGGCTCCGTCGACATTGGCCAGACATTTGTGCGCCGTTTGCATCGCCACGGCGTGTTCAAATGCGACACGCGGCCCTACAGCCGAGTGCGCTACGTGACCAACTTTGACCACGCTGGCAACATTGAATATCGCGACTACGATAAGCTTCAAGACGAGCGTGTCATTGCGCGAAAGCAGGATATGGTGATGAAGGCCTGCGGCTGCTATTCGCACAGATATCCGTTTGAAACCGGCGTGGAGACGCTCTGCTATCACGCCGCCAAGTCTGAAAGACGATTCCCATCGCAGGCCTTGATTGATCGGATCCAATGCCACGATCGAACCATCGCCCACGCCGACAAGCTCACTTACATCCTATTGACAGAATTTTCCCAATACGTGCCCTGCAATTCGATGATGCTGAACTTCTACAACAACGTGTACAAATGGCCCAAGACGGAAGACGTGGCCAGCATTGTGAACGATTACTTCATGAGCAAGTTGTACCAGCGCACCGACTTGTTGCCTGGCGACGGGCAGAAACATCCCATCCTAAACTTTTCTAATCCGGAGATTTTCCGCCTAGTCGGCAAGGAGAATATCGTCAGCAGGCAGACAGCCATCCTGCTGCAACTGCTGAATGGCACTGAAAGCAACGACACCAGATCGAAGTTTAATCGAAGCCAATGGCGATTGGATGACAACATGAAACTGAAGTCGAACTTGCTCCGGCTGCACATCAGATTGGCAAGGACTAAGTCTAGACTTGTCCAGGAGCACAACAGCTTCCTGTGGCCTGAGGCTCTCTCTGAGGTGATGAGAAAAAATGTATTACAGCTAAATTATGCGCGGCTTGCAGTGCAATGCCATGCAAAAAAATTTACTGGAAATTTCCTCTATCAGTGAGATAGATTAGCAATCCATTCTGATCCTTCACCCATGGGATAGATTAGCAATCCATTCTGATCCTTCACCCATGGAATAGATTAGCAATCCATTCTGATCCTTCACCCATGGGATAGATTAGCAATCCATTCTGATCCTTCACCCATGGGATAGATTAGCAATCCATTCTGATCCTTCACCCATGGGATGGATTAGCAATCCATTCTGATCCTTCATCCATGGGATGGATTAGCAATCCATTCTGATCCTCTCTAAAATAATTTCACCTTGCAACCATATTTTTTCTTTCAGATTGGCGGCGTCTGCGGTCTCTGGCTGGGCATGTGCATTCTAACCGTGTTCGAACTGATGGAAGTAGTCTATCTATTTTTCAGCGTGAACGCTGAAATGCAACAGGAGAGCGGCAGCGAGACCGAGAGCCAAAGAGGGGCGGCTATGAGATTCCACGTGACCCGAGTTCAGACAGCAACAATTTCATGAAAGCCCTGTCCCAGCAGTTTGTCAGGTTTTGTTAAAACCCGAACAGACTTTCTAAATTTTCTCGAAAAGGACCCCATAAATGTCCAATATTTTCGCTTTCCCTGCAGTTTGTGCGGTCCTTCGCATTTTAATTAGTCGTTTTTATCATTTTTTTGTAAAAAGATTGAAACAAACCACGTTGGAATATTTTAACCGAAATTTTTGTTATCACACATAAATTGTAGCCCTGTCACGATTTCAAAATGTTGATTATTAATCTTTAATAAGTCTGACTAAAATAAGTCGTTTCTTGAGCAATCCAGATTAAAATGATTGGCTAATTTTGCAGTCACGTCACTATAGCTATGATTCATTCCTATCCATTCCGATAAGAAGAACCTTGGAACAAGCGTATGTTAGTAGACTGCTATACACTTCCAGCCAATTGCAGCACTCCATCCGAATCTCATCCCTGCATCGCATCAAAATCCCAATCTCACCCCAGCGTGCTGATCCGCATTCCTGCAATGGATTTTCTCATCCTCTTGCATCTTTTCCCTGAGATTTTTTTATCTTAACTTCATTTTCGGTAACAATATTTAAACTACACTACTCGTTTAGCAGCAATTAATACTTTCAAAAACGAAAATAGTTCGTGAAAAGGACGCACACCTGTCAGTTGTTGTTGTTGTTGTTGTTGTTGTCGTTGTTGTTGTTGTTGTTGAGTCCGGTGAGCTGCTACAGAGGGACGCAGTTAAGGGTCTCGAGGAGCAGCGCCACCAAATCGCCGTTAGAGAGGTCCCCAAGCTTGCTGATGCCGATGGTGCGGCGGTGGACGTCGAAAAAATCACAATCCAAAATGTGGAATTGGGAGCCGGCATAGGTTGTTTTCGGATTTTCCAATACGGTGAAGATAATAGGCAGAGCTCGGACAGCGGCCAGAGCGGATCCGCGCAGTCAGCCATTGTTGATTTCTGGACCCTTTGTAGTGCGAGATCAATCCGACATAGACCTCCGCTAGGTGTCCATAGAGCCTCGGGGCATATCTTGTATGGTGCTGAATCCTTTCCTTTGCAATTGCCGCAACGATGGAGATGCCGATCCCGTTCTGAGGCTGAGACAGCTGAGACTTGCTGCTCAAAGAGGAGGCCTTGGTCAACCCAAACTCTAAGGAATTTTATGCACCTCTTCGTAGGTATCTCTTGGCCCAGCAGTTTCAGTTTCGGGTCGGAGTCTTCATCGGCTCTCTTACGAGAGAAAACGCAGCACTCAGTTTTCTGAGGATTGATCTGAATGCGAAGATGCATTGCCCAACTTTCGATCTTGTGGAGGGCCTCTTCAAGCGAGAAGCGAGACGAGGGGGACAGTTTTGTCGGTCCATTTGTTGACATAGAGAAGAGCGCTGGAGAGCAGACAGCTCCTTGGGAGACGCCGTCACGGAGCCGCCGCCATTTACTTAGAGTTGAACCAACCCGGGCTGCAATTTGACGGCCGTCCAGGAAGCTCGCAAACAATTTGACCATGCAGGCGGGGACGCCTTCCTCAATAAGCCTTTCCAGGAGCCGAGCGTGCCACACTCGGTCAAAGGCGCGAGAGCAATCCAGAGTGATAGCGATGGTCTTCGCAACTGCTCCTCGCAGCTGCGGCCTCTCTAGAAGCCGGCTTGCCAGGCTTGAATGTTGTTGTGCAGCTCCAGCCGGTCGAGGGTCGAGGACAAGCCTTTCCAAGAGCTTACCACAGACGGAGGTGAGGCTGACCGGCCTGAAGCTGCTGCATTCCTTTGGGTCTTTGCCGTCCTTGAGAAGATGCACCACAATAGCTTTTTTTCCATCGACCTGGGAAGTGAGCGAAGCGCCAACAACGGTTGAACACTTTCAACCTGGCGTTCACCCAGGTCTCTTGGAGGTGGTGGAGAAAAGCGGCCTCGATATCGTCGGGACCGCCTTTTTTACTGGGATCGAGCTTCAGTAGCGCACGCTTAAGCTCTTCGATCGTGAAATCTCACTGTCGTCGTGGGTAGTATAGTTTCGAAGGCGCTGCGCCGTGGTAACCTTTGATCTTTCGATCTTCTGCATTGTGCTTCGGGTTGCTTATTTGCTCGTAGAACTTACTGAAGGCGTTAGCTTTCTGCTTGTCCGTCCGAATTTCTTTGCCATCAACAACGAGAGACACGTTGGGGGCTGCACTTTGCTTACCATCACTGAGACATTAAACCGTCCTCCAGACCTGTTTGGGGTCCGTAGAGGCTAAAGCGGTTTACGTAGTCAATCCAGAATTCCTTCTCCGAGCAGCGCTTTGAGAGTTCCACGCTTTTTCTGCGCCATTCCTCTGGCGCCGCGCCGGAGTCCCTGAGAGCGTTCCGTTCGTTTCTGAGTGCCGTCAGTTCGTCGTCCCAGTACGGCTTATTTTTGTCCGACATATTTTTGAGCGGGATGGCTTTCTTGGCAGCGTCAAGCATCCGGGAGGTCTGGCAGGTGACTTGGCTTTTGATGGACCCTTTTTTAGGTCGGAGTCGTCCTCTTCCAAAATTGAGCTGTATGAAGTCCAGTCAGCCTTTTTGCAGGACCTGGTGAAGCGCGGGCGATCAATGAGCGATTCCCGGTCACCAGAGACAGAAATGAGAATGGGTTTGTGATCGGAGCCCAGCTCACTGAGGACAGTCCTGTCACAGCTGCTGGCACATGCGTGGCTGGCCAGCGAGATGTCTGGGACGCTAGTACGTCCAGTGCCTCTGTCCGTGCAGGTGTGAGAGCCGGTGTTCAGTATCAGGTAGTTGTTTTCGTCACAACAGTCAACAAGACGGCAGGCTTCAGCGGCCCCCTCTGGACCCTGGCCTTCATCACTGCCCCACGCCGGGTGGTGCAGGTTAAAGTCGCCAAGTATTAACTCACGCTCCCTGGACTGCAGCCAGTCGTCAATACCGCTGGTGACGCGTTGATCGACCCCGCCCGCTCTACGGATGGGAGGGCGGTAGAAGTTGGTGATACAGAGCCTTTGGGTGGCCGAGAGGCTGACTGAGATACGGAGGCATTCAGTGGGGCTGCCACGCCATCCGGGTGATTTTGCCAAATGGTATGGAACGACGGATGAAAAAGAGCAGACCACCTGCTTTGATGTTTGGGTCGAGCCTAGCAATTTTGCGGTCGTTGCGAACAGTAAAGTAACCAGGCATGACAGACGTTTTATTGAAGTAAGTAAGCTTCGACTCCAAAACGGCAACGATGTCGGCTTGGGATCGTTGGTGTCAGGAGGAAAGAGCTGGCGTTGCATGGCTTCAGAGCAGGGGTGACAGCGCTAAAGGCCACGGCACACTTCATTTTTAATTTGATCGCGGGTAGCTTGAGTGCAGGCATTGTGATAGAACTGCTCGCAGCAAGAGCAGCATGCAATCACAGTGCTGATCCGGTTCCGTTTTCAGCAGTGGGCGCAGTTAGGAGTCTCTAGCCTGATGCGTTCAAGGAGAGTCTCCCTCCGAGTCGAGGCCTCGGGCGTCGCAGACTGCTCAGTGCTAGTAGTCGTACGGTTGTCAGGTTGTCCGCTGCAGTGGGGGCAGCTCCAGTCCGACTCGGGGACTCTACTCACAGCCCAGCGACTGAGGCCGGAGCAGTCTCTTTGAAGGCGGAAGCTTTTCTTGCAGTTTTTGCTGGTCAGGGAGCGGCCCAGCTTGAAGTGGCCGTCCGCTGGATTGCTGACCACAGATATTCGGGCCGGGATTTTTCTCGACGTCACCGGCTCTTAGCGGAAGCAGCGCGGGGAGGTAGCAGCCGTAGAACTACCACCCCTGGTGAAAAAACCGGAGCCAGCGCTGCTGAATTGGTGGACCAAATAGGAGCTGCGATTGCTGGTCGGATGTGAAACCCGACGGTTGTTGTTGTTGTTGTCGTTGAGCCACGTAGGACTTACGACTTAATTCGATTGTAGGAGTCGAGAAAAAGTACATTTTATGGCTAATACCTCCTGGATAAAAATTACAGACATCTTCTATCTCTAAAACCGATGCATGCTGTAATGTAACCAGTATCCTTTTAATTATCCAAAGTTAATTTTCTAATATTGCTACTTTGAGTAGATCGTAACGTACATTTAATATACGAGGGGCGTTCAATAAGTTTCCGGATGCACAGAAATGAAAAGCGTCAGAGGGAAGATAAATGTCAGGCCTTTTCGAAGTACTCTCCAGCAGCTTCGATGCACTTTCTCATACTTTCAAACCAAGTAGCAAAGCAGCCAGCCCACTCCGACTGAGGGATGTCGAACAGGTGACTTTGGAAGGCCTCGACGGCCCGTTCCTGTGATGCAAATCGGACTCCATTGAGCAGGCGCTTGACTTGTGGGAACACAAAGAAGTCACACGGTGCCAAGTCGGGGCTGTAGGGTGGGTGCTGAAGCAGTTGGACGCGATTCTGCTCCATGAACTCCACAGTAAGGCGCGCAGTGTGGGCCGGGGCGTTGTCCTGGTGGAGCAGCAACCCACGATGGCGAGTCCTTGGGCGCTTCTCAGCGATGGATTGCAGCACCTGGGGCATACACTCGGTTACATACCAGCCCGCAGTCACCGTCCGCTGTGTTACCAGCGTAATCATGGCTGCGGGACCGCTGCGAGCCACAAAAACAGCCACAATTTGCTTGGCGACGCTTCGCGACCGCACCAGCTTTGAAGGTGGCGGGCTGCCAATGGGGGTCCACTGAGCTGACTGCTGCTTGCTCTCCGGGTCAAAACAGTACACCCAGGTCTCATCACCACTGACGATGTCCTAGGGGCTCGTTGATCTTCCACCGTCGAATCTTTCGAGCATTGAATGGCACCAATCGATCCGGGCCTGTTTCTGCTCCTGGGTCAGGTGATGAGGCACCCAGCGTGCGGACACCTTGCTGAGGCCAAGCCTTTCATGCAGGATGGTTGAAGTGCTTCTCGATGAAATGCCTACAGCAGTGGCTAGCTGTTGCACTGTCAACCGCGGGTCTTCCTCAACCAGGGCCTGCACTGCAGCCACTGCTTCCTGAGTGGTCGATCTCAGGGGTTGTGCTTCACGAGCCTCGTCTTCGAGAGACACTCGGCCCCGACGAAATTCCGCGAACCAGTCAAAGACGGTTGTTCTCGAGAGTGCAGTATCCCCGAAGGCTAGGCGAAGCCGTTCTAAGCTTTGCGACTGGTTCAGACCTCATTTGTAGTACTAAAAAATCATCGCTCTCCAGTGGATGCGCGACAGTTCCATAATAGATACTTGAAGTTGGAGGTGATAGGTGACTTTGAAGTGAAGTTGTGAGATTCAGGTTTATTGTGTAATCTTTATATTTTATATCAAATCTCAGGAGATGTACATTTTTCATGTGAGTACATTTTGAGCAGCCTATAGTGCGCTGGCTCTTATGGTCCGGAAACTTATTGAACGCCCCTCGTATATAATAGAAGTGGGCACTTGGCCTTGAATGTCAGTCGAAAACCTAAATATAGCTGAATCCAATTATTTATGATTTAATGCACATTTATTTTTGTTCTAATATATTCTGAAAAATTAACGGTCTCGAAATGTTCGGATTATTTGTCGGTGGCTCGTGTGTGGACCCCCTCGATATGGCGAAAAAGGACAACTCTGACTTGTTCGACGCCTGTTTAGTCATCTCAGTAAGCCTCGCATCAAATTAAATAAGCAGTCGAAATGATTTTAGAGGCATAGTTATATTAGTCTTAAAACTGGAAGTTAGTCTTTTTGTTTATCTAATTATGTTTTTATTAATTTTTTTATGTTAGGATTTCATCATCGTTGAACAACCTAGAACATTTTGCGAATACTCGTGTGTCCGCCTTGTGCTGCATTTCCTGATAGAGATAGTTTTATTGTCTAGTTCAGTGTAGACTTTAGTGTCAGTATTTTTCATTCAAACAGTTAAAGTTTTTGAAATGGTTCTAGATATCGATTTGCTAAGACCTGAAAAAGGTGGCAATCCAGATCTTGTGCGACAGAGTGAAAAGAATCGTTACAAGGATGCTACTGTTATTGATAAAATAATTGAGCTTGACAACGATTGGCGTAAAGGTTTGTAGTTTGCATAGTTCTCTGAGCGTCTTGCATTTATGACAAAGCTATATAAATTTTTAAATAAAATAGAGAAGGAATTATATAGAATGCAAATGTTTATAATTAACAAGTCTTTCTTAAGAAATTCAAATATGAAAAGATAAAAGCAAAGATTATGTCTTAATCAGTTTTAGGCTACTAATCAGTTTTAATACCTGGCAGTTTGAATCCAGGATAGATATTAGTTTGTTTTTTTGGTTTCTTTTATTATAAAATAAATGTCCAAATTAAGTATAATATAAAAAAATATCAACTTTGTATTTTTTTATTAATAATTATCACTGATTAGAATCTTATAATATAGCTTATTCTCATTATGCCTATACTAAGATTCTAAGACTCCAGTTTTAGCAAATATTGAGTCTATATATTGGATGAAATAAACAACTAAATAATTACTAAACTTGATATCATTAAAAAGCTAAATCTGCAGGAGGGCTGCAGGCACCTTGATACTTGAAGCAACATTGTCCCACAACCAGTGACTGGGCATGACTGTCCATTGCACTGACTCCTTAAGTGCATTCAGTCACACTAAATATGGTATGCAGGCATAGACACAAACACATGGTGCGCAACAGAATTCCAGTATAGCACCCAGTCATGCACTCACATAGAGTGCACAAGCAGTAGTTCCAGGAATGTATACTCTCTATGCCTTGGGGGTTGCCCTCATAGGCGTAAATTATACAATTGGCTCATAGCCCAACCAATTTGTGCATAAGGTCCCAAATTAATGTGACCCTGTACACAAAACCGCGCTAGGAAAAATAAACGACCTACAATGCGAGGTCAAACCTGGACTAGTGGCACACAAGGGAGATGCGCTAGACCACCAAGCCATGTGCCTCCTGACTTAATATCATTATAAATTGTCTATTATTAGTTAGCCTCGCAGCTTGAACATCTAAAATAGGCCTACTGTATTATAGGATTCTAGAAAATCACACACTTTTGAGCTTTAACTAAGTTCTTTAGGTAACAATCAAGGATTTGCTTCTAGTGCTCTAGAAGAAAAGAATAAAGAAAGAACAGGAGCCTAGAATACAAATTCTCACTTCTAGACTCTAGGAACAATAGCCTGGGCTACCCAGTAAAGTTATTGTATGCACATATCTTTTTGATAAACTAATTCAATAATTGCTATTGCAGTTACAGTCCTTTTCAAATTCAAAGTTTGATTAGTTGCATAGACCTAGGACTCCAAGCTCCAGTGATGCAGTGCTTCTTTATATGTAATAAGCCACTATTAAGAATAATTTAGAATTTTTAAACAATAAAAAACATATGCCATAATTAATTTGTCAGAATATTCTTAGATTTAACAGGCTCTAATTGACCAAATTGGAATTGCAACTCAACCTCAAGGGCATCTTCTTCTTTTTCCTCATATAGGTAGTAAGGGATAACCACCTCTAAAATGGAAGTAATGCTAAATTGAGCAGGTTCTTTAAAATCCTATACTGTGGTAATGCAATTATTTGAGCTTAAATAATAGTTTCCCAAAGATTGCAGATGCAATATAGTTGCAATAGTTGTCCATATTAGATTCTTACAATTTAGAATCGAAATTCAATAGATCAGTAATCTTATAATGGAGTCCCTAATTAAGAAATATCTTATATAATCAAGTCCTACTACATGGATTTAGTTGAACCTATTGTATAAGTAGTCTTTAGTCCAATGTTCTTTCTCTTGATACTCTTTTTTCTAATCCCTTCAGACTATTACTAGAGTTTAAGTTTTTAGCTTTAAATTAGCTTGTATTTATAATAAAATTTTGATAGAACTAGGTAAAACTGGTTTAAACTAGTTAGGTTTGATTGGTTTACAAATGGAATTTGACCCTTGACAGGTAGTATTTTATGAAAAAAGGGACAATAATTTTGTATATATTAGCTATAATTATATATAGCTAATAAGTTATAATAAGTTAGCAATTATTATAATTAGGAGTGCTATTTTTAGAATTGCAAGAACTAGTTTGTAAAGCAATGGAAATGTCACACATACCAGTATGTCATTTGCATAAGAACTATTTCTGAATACTGTATGACATTTTGCTTAAATATTTTTAGAACATTACTTGTTATACTTATGAGTAGGATATAGTGAATTTTGATCTCTATAACAATTTTTGCCTAGGTATAGCTTTATGACTATAGGAATTTTGCTCCAATTTTTATTAATGTCATAAAAGTTTGCTAATCAAAAAGTTTCAAAAAAAAATTTGAAGCTTTTTCCTAAAAAAATTCTTTCTTTGCCTTCAAACTATACCATGCTACCATGCTATACTAGCTGCCATATTGCAAAGCCATACTATGTCAACTTGAAATTTCAAAATTGAGATGATAAATAAGGCTATCTGCAATAGTGTCAGTTTTTCTTATAAGCTACTAGTTTCTAATTATTTTATCTGATAATTTTTCTGATTACTCATTAGTTAATTCAATTAGCTATTTAAAAATTGGTCTTTTTGAATTGCAGTAAGCCTATAAAAGGATAGCAATGGAGTTTGCTAATATTCTAGATCAAAATAGAATAGGGAAAGTTAAAGCAATGTGCTCAAAAGCTAAAAGATAAAATAAATTTATGAATGCTTTACTATTATGTTAGAAACATCAGTAAGATAGAAGAAAGCCAAATTTTTTATAGGCTTAAAGGGAAATCCAGTTAATGATAATCAAGCTTTAGTAAAACCAAAAAATTCCCAAATGAGGCCATGAAAATAAGCTAGTTAACTTGAAGTGGCTAATTATTATTGTCCAATGCACAGCTGAAAAAGCTAGGGTTAAGCAAAGTGAAATTGTGTGATCATGCTAATCACTTAGTAATTTCAATATATGGAGAAAATGCAAAAGCAATCACTGTTTTTAAGTTGCATTTTACATCTTTGCTTAAGGGAAATTAGAGAATGACTTGATAAAATGTAGTATTACATTATATAGTCACTTTTATATTCAAATTTGTTTCTGTTTAATAAAAATAACACTATTGTAGTTGGAATACTTCGAAATTAACTAAAATTGAAAACATAAAATTTTAGCTCGCTTCACTGGCGACCAGCTCAATCGCCTTAGAAATGCGTGCGGCAAAGCTGTTGGTGAGAGGAAAAAGGTTAGTTAGAGGTTAATAATAAAGGTTAATAAACACAGACTAATGGTTAGAAAAGATCCCTAATGCTTATATGCATATTGTTTTTTTACAGGCAAAAGAAGCCGATGGTGAGGACTTGCCTATTCCTGAATCACTTACTGCCAATCCAGCCGAAGTCAAACCTGATGACTTAAAGGTTTGTATTATAGTATATGGATGTTAAAGCGTACTTTTACTGCTTAGCTATTACAGTAAAATACTATGCTATTCCAGGTCCTGTCGGTTCTGCAACTAAAATCCTATGGTCGCTTTATTGGCGAGACCATAACAAAGAACGAACAAATTATCGATCAATTAAAGAATGAACGGGACAATCTCCTTAGAGAGGTTGGCAATCTGCTGCACAAGGATGTTGTCATTAGCGACAACGAGGTAGGATCTTATATTTGTAAAGCTTGCATTCACAATCCTTATACTCTACTAACAGTAGATTAACCCTTAAAAATGATAAAAACAATAATATTACGTGAATATGAACGCTACGCGCAGGATAACAACGCAATTATTCGCCAACACGGCGACGTCACAACCAAGTATCAGTACTCGCACGTTGATCTCGTCCACATGATTGACGGATTTGACGGCGAGCGTGGCAGCAGGACCGCAGGCGGCCGCGGCTACTATTTGAAGGGTCCGTGCGTGTTTCTTGAACAGGCCCTGATGCAGCTGGGCCTGCACATGCTGCTGGACGAGGGCTACGAGGCTTTGCTGACTCCCTATTTTATGCGCAAGGACGCTATGCAGGTATGTCACTTTTTATAGAGACAGTTACAAAGCAAATGGTAGTGCGAATTTTTATCTAGCAGACAGACTTGGCTGAGATTTGGAATCTAAAACACTCAGGAGGGTGAGATTTTTAATCTTGAAGTTAAAAAGTGGGATTTTAAATCTGGCACTTAACAAAGGGTGGGATTTTAAATCTGGCACTTAACAAAGGGTGGGATTTTAAATCTGGCACTTAACAAAGGGTGGGATTTTAAATCTGGCACTTAACAAAGGGTGGGATTTTAAATCTGGCACTTAACAAGGGTGGGATTTTAAATCTGGCACTTAACAAAGGGTGGGATTTTAAATCATGTTACTAAAACTGGTTGACCCTTGGCCGCAGGCGGTAGCCCAGCTCAACCAATTCGACGAAGAGCTCTACAAAGTAGTCGGCAAGCGCAGCGATCTGAAAGGCGACGCCGAACTAGAAGAGAAATATCTGATTGCCACATCCGAGCAGCCCATTGCCGCATTCCATCGCGACGAATGGCTAAATCCAGCCAGTCTGCCTTTGAAATACGCCGGCATCAGCGCCTGCTTCCGTCAGGAGGTCGGCTCCCACGGCAGGGACACCCGCGGCATCTTCCGGGTGCACCAGTTTCACAAGGTTGAACAGTTCTGCATCACTAGCCCGCTGGACGGCGCCTCCGAGGCCATGTTCGCCTCAATGATGGCCAACGCCGAGGCCTTCTACCAGCGTCTTGGCATTCCCTATCGGGTGGTTAGCATCGTGTCTGGCGAGTTAAATAACGCCGCCGCTATTAAATACGATCTGGAGGGCTGGTTCCCTGGCAGCGGCGCCTTCCGCGAGCTCGTGTCCTGCAGCAACTGCACCGACTATCAGGCCAGGAGTCTGCAGGTCTGGCGTTTTGCTATGCGCTTTCTGTTTTTGTTTTTTTTATCTTACCAGCCTTTCTCCCTATCTACGCCTATTCTAGCCTTACTACCCTTCTTAACCTTCCCTGCCTGTCTACCCCTATTTCCCTCCCTGTCTACCCCTATTTCCCCTCCCTGCCTAGCCCAATTTCCCCTCCCTGTCTACCCCTATTTCCCCTCCCTGTCTACCCCTATTTCCCCTCCCTGTCTACCCCTATTTCCCCTCCCTGTCTACCCCTATTTCCCTCCCTGTCTACCCCTATTTCCCCTCCCTGTCTACACCTATTTCTCCTCGCTGTCTACCCCTATTTTCCTTCCCTGTCTACCCCTCTTTCCCCTCCCTGTCTACCCCTATTTCCCATCCCTGTCTACCCCTATTTCCCCTCCCTGTCTACCCCTATTTCCCATCCCTGTCTACCCCTATTTCCCCTCCTGTCTACCCCTATTTCCCCTCCCTGTCTACTCCTATTTCCCATCCCTGTCTACCCCTATTTCCCCTCCTGTCTACCCCTATTTCCCCTCCCTGTCTACCCCTCTTTCCCCTCCCTGTCTACCCAAATCTTCTTCCTCTCTTATTTAGCATTTTAAGCTCTTTCTTATCCACCCCTATTCCTACATTGATTTTCAATGTCAAGTAATTTGCTTTATTATTTTCTAATAAAGATCCACGGTCTGCTTCCTTCTCTGGTTATTGTCTTTATGCAACATTAAATTTCTCTTACGTTTTTTCACGACCCCAAGTTGCTATGAATGGGATTTTTGGCCTGCCTTATCCAAATGCTTTTCTTCTGCATTACCTGCCCATCAAATTTCTAGGTGCGCTTCGGCCAGACTAAAAAACAAAACGACGAATCGCCGTTCGTCCACATGCTGAACGGCACAATGTGCGCCACCACTAGGACCATCTGCGCCATATTGGAGAATTGCCAAGAGGCCGACGGAATCCGCGTGCCCGAGGCGTTGCGTCACCTCATGCCGGCCAAGTATCGCGAGAAGATACCGTTTGTTAAGCCGCCGCCCGTGGTTGAGAAAGGCGGCGCCGATAAATAACTGATTGAAGCTAGTTTCTTTTTTTCTGGACTGCGATTGTTTGCGATCGCTTGCTGGATAGCTGCCGCGCCCTTGTGTCTGTCTGTGTTTTTTGTCCGCCGTTTATTTCTATTGTAAGCGTCTAACATCTGGGGATTGATCCCATAATAATGGTAGGGAAATCCCATAATAATAGTAGGGAAATCCCATGATATTAGGAGGGAAATCCTATAACAATGGTGGGTAAATCCCATAATAATAGTAGGAAAATACCATAATAATAATAGTAGGGAAATCCCATAATAATAGGAGAGAAATCCCATGATATGATTAGGGAAATCCCATAATAATTGTAGGGAACTCCCATAATAATAGTAGGGAAATCCCATGATATTAGTAGGGAAATTCCATAATATTATTCTGGAAATCCCATGATATTATTGGGGGAATCCCATAATAATAGTAGGGAAATCCCATAATTAATAATAGAGAAATCCCATGATATTATTAGGGAAATCCCATAAAAGTTGTAGGGGAATCCCGTATTAATTGTCGGGATTTCACATGGTAAATTATTCTTTATTAATATTAAAGAAGTCTCGTATTAATAGCAAGGAAATCCCGTATTAATGATAGCGAAATTCGATATTAATTATAGGGAAATCCATATTAATATTACGAGGAATTCCTTAGATTAAAATGGAAAATCTCTAGATGGAATTGAAATCCTAAATTATAAAGCTGAGGAATCCTTAATGAAAATAATAGAACGTAGCTACTGTTTACCAAACTTACAGATCATCTTACAAAACTGATTCATAAACTAAGGAAGAATCCATGAGGAATATAATATGATCCCAATATCTTTTCTAAAATTCTATAAATCCCATAAGGTTTCTAAAAATACGTTAAAAAGATTCCCATCTGTTGACGTTGATTTGATTGTTAAAGCAGTTATCACAGCTTGACATACTAGCGCAATTATATACAAGCGTATCTTTATTTAAAATCCCGCGAAAAATATTTAGATACACGCATCTCTCTCTCTCTCAATGTTTCACCCGTTTGCTAATTGGCTGTCTATCTTATTAATCAAAATACTTTAAGAAATTTCTTCTAGGCAAATTTATAGGCTTTATTTTTTAGTGCGTATTTAATTTAAAGATGGTTAGCTACTACAAGTAGCATTATCATATATTTTTAATTGATATAAAAAGGTTAATCTAGCATCATCAAGTACCTTTACTTGGGTTTTGTTCGCAAAATGTCTTTTAAAATTCAATAGTTTTTGTTTTTCTTTTTGTCAAGACATTTTGCTACAATGGGTAATAATCAGTCAGTTAGGATTCTGTTTACAACAAATTAAGATGGTTGCTTTTTTCCATATCGATTTTGACTTTTGTAGCACATTTTTCTCTTAAAAAATAGTTTCTTTTCTCAATGACACCCGGCTTTGCTGCGTTTATAAAATTAAGTTAAAATTTCTGCACCTGTGTAGCATTTTAGCATGTCTGTCTGTAGTAGCTCTTTCGCTACTTGATTGGTTAGGTGACTCTGTAAGCGACAAGTCTTTTTTTTGTTATATCTTGGTGGTGCGTTTTTTTCAATTTGGTTTTGTTGATGGATAAATAAAATAACTCGTTTCGAAGATATATGATATTAACGGGCCTCCGAAGCTTGCCGCTATGCTGCTACTCACACGTGCTTGCGGATTTAAATGAAATATATTGAGCACTTTGGGCCTGATTGGTCTTGTTCCTTGTGAGAGTTGTCGTGCATAATCCAAGAGCCGAAACAGTATAATCCCGAGATCAATACTTAAGAAACACGGGAATCCAGGAGTCAGAAAAAAGGAAACCAATGACAACCTAAAAGAGGTGGAATCCAATGGCAACCCATAAAAAGGGGGAATCCTTCAACAGCCCGAAAACGGGGGAATCCCAAAACAACCCAAAAGCAGGGAAATTCAACGACAGAATTAAAAACGTAGGAAATCTAAGGAAAATCCATATTAAAATATCATTATAGTATCTATGGAAAAATCAAAAAAGGGGGAATGCAATGGCGATCTTAAAACAGGGAAATCCAATGAAATAAATCTAAAAAACGGGGGAATCCAAGGACAACAAAAAACGGGGGAATCCAAGAACAAACAAAAGCTGTGGAATCTAAGGACAACAAAAAACGGGAGAATCTAAGTGCGATCTGAAAACAGGGAAATCCTATGAAATCTAAAAAACGGGGGAATCCAAGGAAAACCAAAGTACGGGGGAATCCAAGAACAACCAAAAACGGGGGAATCTAAGTGCGATCTGAACACAGGGAAATCCAAGAACAACCAAAAACGGTGGAATCCAAGGACAACAAAAAACGGGGGAATCTAAGTGCGATCTTAAAACAGGGAAATCCAATGAAATAAATCTAAAAACGGGGGAATCCAAGGACAACAAAAAACGGGGGAATCCAAGAACAAACAAAAGCTGTGGAATCTAAGGACAACAAAAAACGGGAGAATCTAAGTGCGATCTGAAAACAGGGAAATCCTATGAAATCTAAAAAACGGGGGAATCCAAGGACAACCAAAGTACGGGGGAATCCAAGAACAACCAAAAACAGGGGAATCTAAGTGCGATCTGAACACAGGGAAATCCAAGAACAACCAAAAACGGTGGAATCCAAGGACAACCAAAAACGGGGGAATCTAAGTGCGATCTTAAAACAGGGAAATCCAATGAAATAAATCTAAAAACGGGGGAATCCAAGAACAACCAAAAACGGGGGAATCTAAGTGCGATCTGAAAACAGGGAAATCCTATGAAATCTAAAAAACGGGGGAATCCAAGGACAACCAAAGTACGGGGGAATCCAAGAACAACCAAAAACGGGGGAATCTAAGTGCGATCTGAACACAGGGAAATCCAAGAACAACCAAAAACGGTGGAATCCAAGGACAACAAAAAACGGGGGAATCTAAGTGCGATCTTAAAACAGGGAAATCCAATGAAATAAATCTAAAAACGGGGGAATCCAAGAACAACCAAAAACGGGGGAATCTAAGTGCGATCTGAACACAGGGAAATCCAAGAACAACCAAAAACGGTGGAATCCAAGGACAACAAAAAACGGGGGAATCTAAGTGCGATATTAAAACAGGGAAATCCAATGAAATAAATCTAAAAACGGGGGAATCCAAGAACAACCAAAAACGGGGGAATCTAAGTGCGATCTGAAAACAGGGAAATCCTATGAAATCTAAAAAACGGGGGAATCCAAGGACAACCAAACAACGGGGGAATGCAAGAACAACCAAACAACGGGGGAATCCAAGAACAAACAAAAACGGGGGAATCCAAGGACAACAAAAACGGGGGAATCCAAGAACAAACAAAAGCTGTGGAATCTAAGGACAACAAAAAACGGGAGAATCTAAGTGCGATCTGAAAACAGGGAAATCCTATGAAATCTAAAAAACGGGGGAATCCAAGGACAACCAAAGTACGGGGGAATCCAAGAACAACCAAAAACGGGGGAATCTAAGTGCGATCTGAACACAGGGAAATCCAAGAACAACCAAAAACGGTGGAATCCAAGGACAACAAAAAACGGGGGAATCTAAGTGCGATCTTAAAACAGGGAAATCCAATGAAATAAATCTAAAAACGGGGGAATCCAAGAACAACCAAAAACGGGGGAATCTAAGTGCGATCTGAAAACAGGGAAATCCTATGAAATCTAAAAAACGGGGGAATCCAAGAACAACCAAAAACGGGGGAATCTAAGTGCGATCTGAAAACAGGGAAATCCTATGAAATCTAAAAAACGGGGGAATCCAAGGACAACCAAAGTACGGGGGAATCCAAGAACAACCAAAAACGGGGGAATCTAAGTGCGATCTGAAAAAAGGGAAATTCTATGAAATCTAAAAAACGGGGGAATCCAAGGACAACCAAACAACGGGGGAATGCAAGAACAACCAAAAACGGGGGAATCCAAGGACAACAAAAAACGGGAGAATCTAAGTGCGATCTGAAAACAGGGAAATCTAATGAAATCTAAAAAACGGGGAATCCAAGAACAGCTTAACAAATCGGGGAATCCCAGGATAATTTATAAATTTGGGGAATCCAATGAAATCCCATGAAATGGAGGTAATCCAAAAACGCCGGAATTAAGAATCTTTAAGCTTATTGAAGATAGCAAAAAAGCAAAAACGTAATGAACGAAAATTTTTAACATTACTGACCTAACTTAATGATATGCCAAACGAAAGTGAAACTAGATTTTTAAGCACTATATTTTCTGAGAGTCTAACAGGCAGGTACTCGTACTCTAGAAAAAAACTTAACATAAATAAATACTTTGTACTTTTACATGCATCTTAAGTATACATGCTTACTAAAAGAGAAAAAATCTACTGAAATGTGCAAGAAATATTGATGGCAACAAAATTATTGACATTGCTAAAAGATAACACCCTTCGCTTTGATACGCTGCAGCCTACATTTTAACACTTCAATACTTAACAAAATATTGCAGAAATTTTTTGTTTAACAAACCTGTGAAAGTCCTGGTGGCTCAAACCTCAAAATTGCTAGCTTCGCCGCTTGTTTAGCTTCTACAAAGCTATTCTATTAACTGCTTTATTTATGTAACTCCAACAAACAATTGTAGACCCGCCGCCTGCAACCATCCACAGATAATAAATATATTAGATCATCGGTCACTGCTAATTTACTCGCATACTACTCTTAAGGACCACTTATAAGTAGTTTTGTTTCAACAAAAACTTTTATGGATCTACACTGTTCCTGTCCTTAGAGTAGTCACTTGTATGGTCCCACAGACCTATCTAGTACATTTATTATCTTTACCCCCACCACGATATATTTTCTCACTGATCAATCAACCGAGGCCTAAAGTTTGATTGGCAGCTGGACAACAGCCTGATGCGGCTCCAGGTTTAGACGGGCAGCTTTGAGCACCTCTCTGAGTAGTCGGATACAGGCCGAGTGGCTGCCCCCGTGCCAGGCCCTCAGGTCAACCACCAGCTGGCAGCTTCGCGGCCGTCGCCGAGTGCTAGCTGACGCTGTTTCACTTCTCTCCTCGGCCGATGCCGAATTCGAAGCCGCGGCGTTCGGCAGCATCAGCGTCACCGTGCAGCGGCACTGACGCTCCACTCGGCGAACACTCGGATCCTTGCCGCTTAGATTCAACATTCGACGTAGCTGGGGCGAGTCCTGCGACCAACAGGTGAACTCTAACACGCGACTGCCGCGGAGGGCCAGGTACCTGCGGCAATGATCGGCCGAGCCGCTGCTAATGTACGCGCTGATTTTGAGCATCTTTATCTCTGCTTCTTCTCGGCGCCTTTTCCCCCTTGTCCCTTCGTCTCCTCCTCTGCCCCGTCTCTCCCATCCTTGTTTCTCTCCCTATTCCTCCCCGTCCCTTCCTCTCCTTTTCCTTCCCGTGCTTTTCCCGGGAATTTTTAATTGCCCGGGGAAAGTTTCTATTTGATTGGGTGATTTTCTGTCTGCTCGGGGGTTTATACTTTACTGCTGGGGAAAGATTTTTCGACTGCTCTCAAAAATTTTCTAGCTGTTCCGAAAAATTTTCTAGCTGCTTGCGAGATTTTCAAGTGTTCGGGGCCATTGTCTAACTGCTCCCTTTCAGTAGATTTTCTAAATACACGGAAAGATATTATGCTTCTTGGGAGACTTTAATTTTGCTGCAGAGATTTTCTAGCTGCTTAGGGAGATTTCTGTTCAGTACATGAGTGATTTAAAATGCCTGTCTGCGCCCCCCCTGGGGGTGCACCGAAGAGCTAGTCTCTCCCTCCAATTCTCTCCACCTTTCCCTCTCTCCATCTCTACTTCTCTCCTTCTCTCCATCTCTCCCTCCAATTCTCTCCACCTTTCCCTCTCTCCATCTCTCCTACTCTCCTTCTTTCCATCCCTCCCTCTCTCCATTTCTCCCTCTACTTCTCTCCATCTCTCCCTCCAATTCTCTCCACCTCTCCCTCTCTCCATCTCTCCTTCTCTCCTTCTTTCCATCTCTCCCTCCAGTTCTCTCCACCTCTCCCTCTCTCCCTCTCTCCCTCTCTCCACCTCTCCATCTCTCCATCTCTCCATCTCTCTATCTCTCCCCCCTCCCTCTCTCTCTCTCTCTCTCTCTCCATCTCTCCCTTTTATTGTCTCTTTCGTTTCCGCTTTGTCTCTGCTCCCAATTCTTTCCTGTCAGTTGTAAATAGATTTCCTAATGTTTATTTCCGATTCTTAAAACAGCCCTAGCTGTTAAAGCGAAGCCTCACCTGGGCAGGGCAGCAAACGACACTGTCTTCTCCACCACCCACAGCTGCTCGCTGCTTTCCAAATTAGCCCTGTCCAGGTGCAGCCGAATCTCCAGCAGCAGTTTGATCAGCGTCTTCACCGACGCTGTGGCCTGCAGGCTGCCGCCGCCGCTGACGCCGGCGCCTCCGCCGCCGGTTTTCATGTGCGCCGTCAGGCGGAGAATCGCGCGCTTCAGGCGGCGCCGCTTCAACGGGCCGAGGTAGCACAGACCGTGCCGCTCTGCCTGCAGGTTTCGGAGGTCTTTGTTGTTACAGCACGGGGTCAGTGTGTGACACACGGCACACATCTGCTGTGACAGCACGGGGTCAGTGTGTGACACACGGCACACATCTGCTGTCACAGCACGGGGTCAGTGTGTGACACACGGCACACATCTGCTGTCACAGCAGAGTAAAATTTCACCAAACAAAAATCAGGACGCACCAGCGATGTCAGATGCCGAAGCTCACACTGGAAACTTTCACCAAAGATGCTGTCATCAAGTCGGCCTCCTCCGCTGCTGCCGCCGTCAGCTATCGACAGGTAAAGATCGCTCGTCACTGACGAGATTAGGGCTAGCAGAGCGGACACTTCCTCTTTAGTCTTGGCTTGGGAGTCAATCTGTTCGTAAAAAAATATAAATAGAATTTCCAAAGCCTTTAAACTACTTAGATGAGTAGAAAGCAAATAAAATGGCCACTAAAAAAGCTATGGTGGTTAAAACTTTTGTATTGCATTATATTAGTAACGATGCCTACCTGATTTTGGACGGCATTGGAGGCTGATTGCGCAACCGGCTGCTCAGTGCAGCAGCTGGCCGCATCGGCTGGATCCGCCATCATCCGTCTGCCTAGACTCCGCCTCAACAGCAGCGTGTCGGTGAATATCGAATAGAAAAAATCGAACGGCAAATCGGACAAGCTGTTGGACTCGCAACTGGCTCGCAACTGCTCTAGTCGGCTTAGGTAAGCCGGTTTCACGCGCAGACTGCAACCGGCCGAGTCTAGAACCTGTATTGTTTTCGTTTAATAGAACTACTGACTTTCAACAGTAGTAAGTAAAGCTTTTTTATAGCAGAGTAGGGGTCAGAATGATGCTGATTTAAAGACAGAGAGAGGAAGCAGAGAGGCTGATTCAAGGAGACAGAGAGACTGATGCAAAGAAAGAGAGACTGATTCAAAGACAGAGAGAGAGCGGAGAGGCTGATTCAAGGAGACAGAGAGACTGATGCAAAGACAGAGAGGCTGATTCAAAGACAGAGAGAGAGCGGAGAGGCTGATTCAAGGAGACAGAGAGACTGATTGAAAGACAGAGAGAGGAAGCAGAGAGGCTGATTCAAGGAGACAGAGAGACTGATTCAAAGACAGAGAGAGGAAGCAGAGAGGCTGATTCAAGGAGACAGAGAGACTGATTCAAAGACAGAGAGAGGAAGCAGAGAGGCTGATTCAAGGAGACAGAGAGACTGATTCAAAGACAGAGAGAGGAAGCAGAGAGGCTGATTCAAGGAGACAGAGAGACTGATTCAAAGACAGAGAGAGGAAGCAGAGAGGCTGATTCAAGGAGACAGAGAGACTGATTCAAAGAAAGAGAGACTGATTCAAAGACAGAGAGGCTGATTCAAAGACAGAGAGGCTGATTCAAAGACAGAGAGGCTGATTGAAAGACAGAGAGAGAGCGGAGAGGCTGATTCAAGGAGACAGAGAGAGGGAGCAGAGAAAGGCTGATTCAAGGAGACAGAGAGAGAGGGAGCAGAGAGGCTGATTCAAAGACAGAGAGAGGGAGCAGAGAGGCTGATTCAAAGACAGATAGAGGCTGAGGCTGAGACAAGGCACAAACGCACCGAAGTGAGCTGATCAATGCTTGAGGCCAGCCGATTTCCAATAGCATTGATGCACTCGGCGGTCACACCGCGGCCTCCTCCACCATCGCCGTCGCAGCCGCCGTCGGCGTCAACACTGCCAGACGCTGTGGTGGCTTCAACCAGGCGTTTCAATTGACGAATGACACAATCAGCGCTGGAGCAGACTGCCGTCAGGAGTCCCGTCATCTGGCTGGCCGCGCTCCGCCGGTCGCAGGACTGAGGCGACAGCGGGCGGCGCCTCTGCGACTGCTGGTCTGCCGGCTGCGGCTCCTGGTGCGGCTGGCTGGGCCAGCTTGAGTTGGTTGGTGCGTTCAGCCGAGGGGCTTAGAGCATCTGACTTAGGACCACAAGGTCGTGGGTTCGAATCCCGGAACCAAGGAAAATCTTTTGCTTCTGAGGAAGGCACTTACTATAAATTAAGTGCCCCTAGCCAGTAGCTTTTGCGCCTTTCCCTTGCCAGTAGTTTTGGTGCCCCCCCCCTGCAAGTAGCTTTGGTGCCCCCTCCCCCTTGCCAGTAGCTTTGGTGCCCCCCCCCTTGCCAGTAGCTTTGATGCCCCCATTTGCCAGTAGCTTTGATGCCCCCATTTGCCAGTAGCTTTGGTGCCCCCCCTTGCCAGTAGCTTTGGTGCCCCCCCCTTGCCAGTAGCTTTGGTGCCCCCCCTGCCAGTAGCTTTGGTGCCC
>CATNEM010000162.1:6697500-6802500 GCA_950096795.1 Macrostomum cliftonense
TATTTTTTGCGTATTTTGATGATTTGGTTTTCTGACAGTCAATTTCTAGCAAATATTTAAAACCAAAATGACAGCTGTCAAAAAATGTTGGACAGTCTTCATGGCATAATTTAGTTAAGGCTTAATTGCTTAAATCCTCAAGGAGCGGGAGCTTAAAGTGAAGGAAGGTTTGAAGAATAAGCTGGAATCAGGCACCAATTTGGGGAATAATTCCCGATAAATCCCCAAATTTGGGGAATTTAAATTTTTTGGATTCGAAAATTTTTGCATCTAATGAATTGGGAATTTGGGTAATAGTGAAGTGACCTTAAACAGTGTCAAAAATTCAGGAAAAGAACTAATTTAGCCAGCCGAAGGGGTCTTTATAAAGAAAATAGAACTTGGACTTTTGCTACCGGTGCAAGAAAGTGAAGTTGACATGTAAGGCGGCGGTTATACAAATGCTAATACCATTCTGAGCAAAATTGTAACGTTTTAAACGACAGTCGCTTGCAAGAAAAATGTTTAAAAATTGTTTATTGAATGCCAAGATCGATTTAAAAGTGATTTTTAGCTGCTTTAACAATTCAAAGACGTCTTAAGTATGAGTAGTTGTAAGTAACTAATGACAACATTCTATACTTAAGACGTCCTTGTACGAAGTCATTGAATTTCACAGTTAATGGTGTCAGTGCGATGTCTCGCAGCCGGCCTCCTCCAACTGTTTAAAACTTCCATCGCTGCCTCTCCGACCTTTGTAGGCGTGGCGCCAGATGTCCACAAAGCAGCAGGCCGAATGAAAACGAAAGAAAATAATGAGCGGCGAGCACAGGTAGGAGAAAATCTGCGCCGCAATCAGAATGTAGGCGTCGTTATAATTTGGCAAATTGTTGATCTCACGGACTTCCAGCGTGTACACAACCCAGAGGGCCAGGTTGCCTAGCAACAGAGACGCGATCATCTCGCGGCCCGGCTTGGCATCGATTGCCTCTTTGGTGCGCGAGCGACGCTTTTCGCCGTCGAGAACTAGGAAAACCTGTTGTAGAGATGCATAAATCATAGTATAAAACGCACTTGCTCTACTGAATAAGGTCATCTAGTAGTATAAATGGATTTCACTCATATTTCCATATATGGTGTATGACCCATCGATGACTCATGCCTGTTTCTATTTTTAGGAGAACCGGATTTGGCGACAGCTGTTCCAAGATTAAACAGCTGTCGAGGTCATTTGAGGTGACTCCCTATTCTCCCCATGTAAAACCACTTTCCATATTTGCTTAAACAAACAACTTTGACCTCGGGGAAGAAACCGGTTTGGGAACCGGTTTAATCCGGTTCTGCCGGGAAAATTGCCTATAAATACAAGCCGAATTCGCGCTCCAAAATCTTCACTCCTTGCCTCGTGCAATCGTCCGGAGCCGCCTGCCGTATCTTCCCACTGAGGAAACCGAATACTAGATCCAGTAAGTTATTGTTCATTGTGTTATTGAATTTATCAATAGAGAGACTAAGTTTGGAGCGCACTCAATTAGTGAGTTGATCTGTGTTTAAAGTTTTGGCCATAATAGCCACAGATAATCCGTAGCCCAGTACTAGACTACGAAGAAGACGCTCCTGCACCGGCCCCGTTAACCAATTAGAGAAGTTTCAAAGAATTAATAAGAAGTCTCTCCGCGCGTCATTGTAGAGATTCCTGACTTGAAACGAAAGTCAGACGAACAAGAAGTTACGAAGATATCCCGGCTGAGGAACTAACAGAACAAAAGAAAACCAGAAGCTATCACATTTCTGCCTGTAAGTCGAACTGTTATTGTTATTCCCAGATTAGAGTATCTGGAAGGATAGATTTGTGTATCTGAACGTAGGAAACCAACTCTCTCTCTTCTCTCTCTCTCTTTGTCTAAAACCCTTCTATTTCCCTACGGTTCAGAACCAAATTTATTACTGTCAGGCAATCACGGAGGGGGTGGGGCTGAGTGGCTAGGCGGTCTAGCGCGTCTGCCTTGTGTGCCATTGATCCAGGTTCGACCCCGCGTTGTAGGTCGTTTATTTTCCCTAGTGCGGTTTCGTGTACAGGGTCACATTAATTTGGGGCCTTGTGCACAAATTGGTTGGGCTATGGGCCAGTTGTGCAATTTACGCCCACGAGGGCAACCTCCAAGGCATTGAGAGTGTACATTCCTGGAATTGCCGGTTTGTACACCCTATGTGAGTGCGTGCCTGGATGCCGGCTTGTGTTTGTGTCTTTGCCTGCATACCGTATTTAGTGTGACTGAACGCGCTTCAGGAGTCAGCGCAATGGACAGTCATGCCCAGTCGCTGGTTGTGGGATGGTTGTCGCTTTAAGCGTCAAAGTGCCTACAGCCCTCCTGCAGATTTAGCCTTTTTTTAGCAGGAAATCACGGCTTGCTTATTATCATAATATAAATGCGTTCAGAGTATGTTAACACGCATGCTACAAAGCGACTCACCTGCAATAAGCTCTGCATAATGCAAGTGGCTCCGTGAAACAATCGCAACACAAGGAACAGGCCCTGTTCAGCTAGCGCTCCAAATAGTTGAAACAGTTCGTAAGCCAGCACCCCGATTAGAGTGATGCCGAGTAGCCAAGCATCGGGACCAGTGCTCATGTGATGCACCAGCGTAAGCCTCTGCACTTGCCTATAGGCCACAATGCTAATTATTAGATTGAAAGTCAGCAGTACCATATCAGTTATCAGATAAATGTATTTGCCGACAATAAGATCGTCCGGCTCTTCATTGATGTACACGGTGAAGTAGATGCCGGATGTTACTCCAACAATCATCTGCAGTGCGCCAAGGAAGAATCCTTTGTCGCTTTTGTAGCAACTCGCCGAGAAGCTGGTTTGAGTTTTCTTACGATTTCGCAAGCACTTTTTGCCAACGTTGAAACCTTTGGTCTGAATGACGTGAATAAATTTTCCAACATTGCAGTAGAGAACGTAGCAGGAGAAGGCGGCCATTAGCGAATACTCGATCGTGAACGGGAACAGGTAGGGCGCCATTCGCCAGAACACCTCCTTGGAGCAGTTGCCGGCTCCGTGACCGCCATTCGAGACGCCGTACTCGTGGCCTAAACTAGCGTTGCTGTCGTCAAACTTTTTTAAATTTGAAGCGTACGCGTTTGAAGCCTTGACAGAGTGCTTCGCGGCGTTGTGACTGGTCTCTAATAGAATCGCTTGGAACCATACGCACATGTTGGTGGCCATCAGGTGCATGAAGCCGAGAACCGACGCCTGAATGAGGATGTTGGGTGAAATAAAAAAGTCGCTATGGATTTCGTGTATCGTGTTTCTTTATTCTAAAATCCAGTTTTAAAGGCACTAAAATACTCGTACAAGATTATGTTTGAGGTACTCAGTGTGGACAAGAAGCGCTAATCAAAATCGAGGGCCCCTACTACAAACAGAGAACATCCATCACGCATAAAAGGTGTCCAACACAATTACAGACCTCTTTTAACAAAATAGAGGGGCCCATCGGATGCAAAGATATAGCCCTTAATGCTCCTTTACACTACCATCAAATTAGTTGAATTTAGCGTACATTTCACGTGTCCATCAAATTAATGGGCCAGAGAACTCGATTTGCATTCGTGTGATTTTGTAGCACTATGCAATAATAACATAATAACAGACGCTGACAGGTAAACCTGTAGCGCGGGTGCTGATGCAGGTGAAGACTGCACACCCGTTGCACCTGAAACACTCTTGGGCATGGTAGGCACCCCCACTGCCAGCTCCATCTTTTTATTTTGAACCTGCCTGGCGAACAGTGAAAGCCGCACAGTGACAGGATAAGATGGGCCTGCTTCGGGATCAGTTATTACCCAGCATATGCTGGTACCCAATCACAGCTGGGTGGACTGAAGCAATGCGTGATTAAGTGCCTTGCTCAAGGGCATAAATTGTCTCCTAGGGCCGGGACTCGAACCCACGACCTTCCGGTCATAAGGCAGGCGCACTAGCCACTAGGCTACAACTCCACTAGCACTATGCCCTAATAAATATAATGTAATGAATTTGGAAACACAGCCTTTTGTCCTAACAACTGTTCAGTTCTGACGGGCTTGAGGGGCCTCAACACCCATTCTGAACTTACCCAGCTCAAACTGGTACCCTATCTCAGATGTGTGGACTAAGGCAATACGGGATTCAAGTGCCTTGCTCCTAGAGCCACGACCTTCCTGTCATAAGGCATTCGCCTTAGCCACTAGGCTACAACTCCTCCAACAACTGCTCATGGAGTCCCTACCTACGCTGACGAAGTACAGCTCTGCATTTTTGCATTATCGGCAATAGAGAATTCAATTATAAGCAAAGCTGAATTTCTGTCGTCTTACCCGGTAACATATGTTAATCGACACTTTGCTGTACTTGAATATGAAAAATGTTTGCAGCGAGGTGAACACAATGCTGAGTGTGTACTGTACCAGTTGAATAGTCGCTTTACCACCGCCAAGACATTCATTGCCGACCTCTGTCAGCGTGTCAACAATGTGCAGGACATCGTGCGTCACCTTTAATCCGCCGAACAAAAAGCAGGCAATTCGAAGGAAAAACGATGGCGAATGCGACTCCTGCAGTGACAGGACGGAGTAGGCTTGAATCTCGTGCACCCCGAGCTCCTTGGCGTTTCTAATCAGCGTAGAATTGATGCGGCTTAGCAATGGATCGTCTGGTCTAGCTGGAGAAGTTGCTGCTCTCTGCTGTTGAGTCTGCTGCTCGGAATTCTGGCTCTTGTCAGTGACAGCGCTGCTCCGCTTCAATTCCTGCATCGGAAGCTGCTGCTCCTGCTGCTTGTTGCTTCTGGTTGCCTGGCTTGCCTGGATAAGAAAACAAGGATGGAATGCAAGTAGCTTAGTCAAGGTTCGAAGAATTTATCTTTTGGTCTAATCCATTTCGGCTTGGTCAAGAGAAGTACATGTGGGAAATAAGTAAGAGAGATTTTCAAACTGCTCGGGAAGATTTCTGTTGAGTAGCATGAGTGATTTAAAATGTCTGTCTGCGCCCCACCAACGGGGCACCCAAGAGAAACTCGTAGTAACCCTCTCAAACTTGACTTGAAACTTGAAAAATATTTTTTTTTACTTCCAGCATGGAAATAAAGTACAAGTAGTGCCGGTATTCTTAGGTCACGTTAGTCATAAAAAATGAGCTCACAACACGAATACAAGGTCAACCGGCATATCTGCGTGTACAGGTCAAGGTGCATTTCTTAAAATTCTTGAGATTATAAATATAGCGTTTTTTTTATTACTGAGTATTTATTTACTGAATTATCTAGAGCCTGCGGTCTTTTTAAGCAAACTGCAGCATTCCAAAGTCCGAAGGGTGAGAAGAGAATATTTTCTACGATATACCACCACGCTGCCACTCTCCAGGTCTCTCAGAACTTTTTAATAGAAAACCAGTATTGCCTGCCTCATACTCCTCTCCCCCTCGTTTTTTGCTTTCGAATCTCAAACTGACTGCACTGCAATGGGGTAGGAGATAATGACTAACTGTGTGGTACAACACGATTCTAATTTTAGCTTTCAATACCATTCTTATCTGCACTGGACCAAACCTACTCTAGCTTGTGCTAGCCTGGAAGCCAAGCATAGCATTCCTTTAGCTACTATTAGGCTTTGTTTGTAGCTTGCTGTTCAAAGCGTTTCGATCTTCAAGCACGGAGAATTTAATTGGGCCAGTTGGACCCTTTACCTACTTATTCAATAAAACTGTATAAATCAGCTTGATAAGTTAAACCGAACATTTACTGTTACAATATGTCCGCTGTAAAAGCCCGGCGTACCCAAAGTGGAAGTACTTTTCGGTAAATTTCCCCATGCTCACCGCTTTGTCCTGTAGATTGTGACTGCTCTCGGACACGGAGAAGCGTCCAATTTTAATCCTGCGCTCCCTGTCTTCTCGACTAGCCACCTCGCCTTCAGCCGAACTAACTGGCGTCAGACGCTCGGTGTCCTGCAGCCGGACAACTTCGCCGGTGTGCTCGGCGGCATTTTCAACGAACAGCTTGCGCGACGGTCGGGTCATTAGCCAGGTCATGAAGAATAGCAGGACAGCGATGGCAGACGAGTGCAGAATAATGTAAAATCCGATTAGTAGCCAGTCGGAATAGGGTTTGGCGCGCACGAAACTACTTAATGGAAAGATCAAGCCAAACAGGGTCAGAAAAATGGCGTACAGCATGGCCATCTGGTTGAAACTGCCGTTTCCCGTTGCCGATCCGCCGCCGCAGCCGCCGTGATCGTCAGCGCTCTGTCGACCTTCGATACTGCCTCCAGCGATGTAGGAATCTGGGACATGGTTGTCCATGTCCGAGCGACTAGCCTGTTTAGCCTGTTGCGCTCGAGCGCCGCTGACTAAAGCGCCGAATCGTTGGGCGGCTGCGCCAGTCGTGCTATGGTAAGAGTGTCGAGTCTCCGAACAGCTTGGCTGGTCACCGCTTGTAGCCAGCATATCAATCAGTAAGTCGCAGAGGTATGCGCCGGGACCTAGATACAGAAAAAATACAGCCAAAAATACGTCGCACAGCTGAAATTCGAGTCGCTTGCAATAAAGAGGGTGGGTGCAGAGCTTAGCCTTTTAAGCCCTAGTGAGGCAGAGAGTTAGCGAATAAAAAATTGAAGAATAGGCGGAATGTTTGCCCATGCGTACGCCACACAACTCGGCGCTTTTCTAGCGCACAACAACAGCTTTCTGGCTGAGCTTTTTGTGTAGGCTTTCAACGCGTGCACGAGCTTAATTGTCAACAATAGATGCACTCTGAACTGTTTGTAGCTGCTGGTAGCCTGGAGTAGACGAGCATAATTAATTAAGTGTGGGTGTACACCCACTTCAGTCTGCAAAATACTCATGTGACCCAAGGTCAGTTGATGACTCACAGCTTTCAAGGACACATGAGTACTTTAATTTGAATTTAAAGCTTTTTGATGGATTAACTTATTGGCATCAAATGTGAGACTGGGGGGACTTTTGTGCCCTATTGTTCTCTTCCGTTCGTTTTCTTCCATTTCTCTCTTACTTTGCACCACTCGCCTACTCATCAAAGAGCTACAGTGTTAAATACATCTTCTAATTTGATTTTTGGTCTTTGAGACACTGGCACGGCCGGCGCTACATGCATCCCCTTCTAAAATTCTAAAGCTTATTCATATTATACTCGTAGTATAATGTATTTTAGCCCTCGCCAAATTCTCCACGGACTCATCTTATGTTAAACTAAGACTACTATAAGTAAGGTATAAGAATGTGTTGTGAACCTCACGATCACGAACTGGCTCAGAAAGGTTCAGAAAGCTATCGAGAAGGCCATCGCGAACGTCCGAAACCAGACCAAGCAATGTAGACTCCAGCGACTTCAGCAGAAATTTGCAGACTAAATGACTTTCGGCAAGCCGGTGGTCTTCCGCTTGCTGACCACTAAGCCGACACCCACCGAAGAGGCAACTAGCCTGTCCAGACGCAATTGAGCGCACTTGACAGTTAAGGACAGCATGCAGGGCGAGTTTGACTGTTTGAGCTCTGTTTGACGTCGACCCACGCGTTGTCGCATACCCTCCTGATGGGTACGCACAGGTCAGTGTTACTGGAAGTCGGTTTAAAGCACACGTGTGTGTAGAATATGGAGAAAATTTTCTGGGTTTTCAGAACCGGTGAGGGCACAACTGTTAGAGTTGGAGCAAATTCAATATCGTCCCCAACCTTTGGCAATCCCTTTCCAGACTCAGACGCGGACTTAAGTTAGGATTACGCTTTTATTAATTTTCCATACCTGAGCTACAATAACTTGCAATTTTGACTTAGCCCACAGCCTGAACCTCTGCTGAAAAAAATATATGTTTATTTTCTTCTGTTGCTTACATATTTTGGCCAATAATAGCGCTTTCGCTTAACAAAGCATCTGATAGGCACTAGCGCCTACGCGCCTACATGGCTACATTACTCGCGGACAAAAAACTTTAACTCTCTCTTTTCCTTGTTGAGACGCATTTAGCTCCAAAGAGACTTCGATTTGAAATCGTGATTTCAAGAAGGACTTTTAGTAAGGCTCGCGCTAGATCGAGCTAATAGTTTTTTCTCCGCTAATTTAGCGGTGCTGGCAGTAATAAGCTACTGATAGTAAGCCCTACAGCAACCGGTTATCTAAATTCTAAAAAATCACCAGTAAGTCGCGAAAAACTTTAAAATTGTGCAGAAAAGGAAAATTAAATATTTAAATGACAACCGATCCCGAACATCAATCAGTCAATTTTGTGTTAACCAGACTCTAAGCTGCTACTACCCATACCCAGCTAGCCTCCTCCTGTACTTTACGGATCTGGCCGGAAATTTGTAATATTCAACGCAAACTTTGTTATTTCGACGTCTCAAACTTCGAGGAAAATATCATCAAAATTTGAGCCAAACTCCCCGACTGTCTGTGCAAAGTATCGACGCATTTCGACCGCAGCATAATTCAAAATTTCAAAAACTCAAAAATCTTTCAGCCAAACACTAACATGTGTTTCTAGTTAAAAAATCAAAACTAAAGCAGTCCTTTGGCTTTGTTGTTAAATTTTATATTAATCTATAGAGTATAGTAAAAACGCCACACTATGTGACTTATAGACACGGCGGCCGTGTCTATAATGCAAAAGCTTATAGATACGGCAGCCGTGTCTGCAAGTTCTGACCAGGACCATACTTACAGACACGGCCGCCGTGTCTATAATATTGGAGCTTATAGACACGGCGGCCGTGTCTCTAAATTGTCCCTGTTAATAAGCTCCAACATCACATTAGACATGGCCGCCGTGTCTTTAAGCTGATTACATTATCAAAACGGCCACCGTATCTTTAAGCTGTCACATTGTAGACACGGCCGCCGTGTCTTTAAGCTGCCACATTATCGACATGGCCGACATGCCTATAAGTACTCCATACTCCGTAGTAAAAATCCTTAAAAATGTACCTACTCACCTTACTTTTAGTATAAAATAATTACTAGGCTATATTTACCTTTTTAAATCTATATCTATATAAAAGTATAAGTCATATGATATATTTATATTGGCTGTATAATATAGGCCCATACATATACATCTATAATATTATTGTATATTATTTTGTTGTTCATATATTATTGTTGAAAAAAATTAGCAAATATTGTTAATGATATTAATATGTATGACTATATGTATGACTGAAAGGCTATCCTGCAGAATCGCTACACGACAGAACGGCCACACGCGAAACGGCCACATGACAGAACGGCCACAGTACTGAAACGGCCACACAATAGAACGGCCACATTACTAAATGGCCACAGTGCGGAACGGCCACGCAGCAGAATGTATACAGTTTTTATTTTCACAAGGAATAGACCTTCTGCCAGCTGAGAAGGTCACCGACATCTATTGTGTGGCCGTTTCAGTACTGTGGCCGTTCTGTCGTGTGGCCGTTTCGCGTGTGGCCGTTCTGACGTGTAGCCCTGCAGAATCGTTTGTTAAATTATTTTTTAATTTAAATTCATGCACTGTTATTTCATAAACTCTAAAAATGACATTGAGCAATGTGAGGAAGTATATGATATATCTATGGCCAATTTTTCTGCAATTTTTCTGCAAGAATTCCATCTTGGCTTGTACTCTTTTGGAATAAATGTCAAAAACCTATGGAAATGCAATATAGGTATAAAAAATGTGGCTCCAAAGTGTGATGCAACACCCATAGTCTAGATCATGCTGGGTTTTTACCAATACACTGTCTATCTTATCACCTCCACTCTCACTTTTGTGACTCACATTGCATTTGTACCATCCATGAATACTATTACATGTGTACAATGACCACTAGCCAATATTATAGATTATATTCTTCTTTCACATTACCGCCATACCCATGCATGCCATAGCTACACTAGATTATGGCATGACACAGGTTAGAGTTAGCAGCGCAACACCCTGGCAATGCCCTGCAATGCAACATCAAAGAAGTCTAAAAAAGCAATGGACAGTCAGATATGACTTTTTAACTTTTTCCAATAGGGTGCTTGCATTATCAATTGGCTTGCAAAATGCTATATTGTTTTACCAATAATAATAATAATAATAATTAATATTATTATATAGTTATGATGCATTCTTGTTCCAATTTATTACATCATTTTGATACTTGAATTTGATTATATATATTTGCAAGGTTAAAAATTATAAAATTATATCAAGGCAAAGTGGCTTTTTATAGATAATTCAATTAGCCAACTAGTCTGCTTAGTTTGCTGGCTACAGTCAATCTATGTGTATACCTTATGTCCATATAGGTATTTTAATTTTAATACATGCCTGGCTACCATGGTGCAAAATAGAATTAACTGGTAGGTTTAGAATTTCTACAATAAAAATATCATTATTTGCACTACAAAGTCATGGCTATATAAATAATATCAATACCAAAGGACTTGAAAGGTATTTTGACAAAATTTTACAGCAAATGTTTGCATGTGCCTGATATAATTTTTATGTTTAAGGACACTTTACTAGGTCTAATATATTCTCCCTCCATAGTTTCAGGCAATCAAGGAAAATTTATTATTGTTATAAGCTTGAATATTGCTAAAAGTAGATATATATATACCCAGTTCAAATTATATAATAGAAGTTTTCTTGTCAAGCCAAAAACAATAGGCTCTAACCCATAGATTATGTGGATAATCTAATAGATAAGGCTAAGGGTGCCTACTTGGAAACCACAAGTAGTTGCAATTAGCAGTCTGGGGAAAAATGGGTAGCTGTATCAAAGGCTAGACTTAGCACTAGCTATAGATCAAACCTAAAAAACAGGACCTACCAAGATAGCATTAGGATAGTATAGAATAGAAAGAAGCTTTAAGTTTGGGTTGCCACAGGTTGTTACTAGTGGCAAAAACCAAAAACCCCTGATAGTCTCTTATATTTGAAAATCCTAGAGGCTACTTGCTATGTACCACTTTCTATCTACTAGTCTCATGGAATTGCCACTAGTGACTAGGGTAATTGTTTTTTTAGCTGACCTGAAATTAGTCAAGCCAAGACTAATTTTAGAGACAACAATGCTTAACCTCTCAGCAGCCAAACCAGAGCCTTTATTTTATAATATTGATTTGCACAAGACAACTAACTCTTACCTTGTACACATAGCAAGTATGCACAACAAGTACAATAGAGAAAGGCTGACCTGGCAAAGGGGAGAGAGAGAAACGCACGAAATTAATTAGTTAACTGCACCTACCAATCACTGCGACCCTAACATACAAGCCTAAGTTATCACGGACCAATGGCTCAAAGGCTCAGGCTACTAATCAATACTCCTATGTAGCTAATCCAAAAGCCCTTTTTAAGAAGCTGTTACCATGCTTAGGGCCTTCTTGGCCATTACAGCTATTTGAGCCCATTGGAGACAGGCCTCTAGGAGATGCTCAAATACACTAGCTAGCACCAGTCGCACTGTCTGCCTATGCAGACAAGCTTTGATGCAACCAAATTTCTGGTTGGAGCAGGCTAAAACTGGATTATAGCTTCCCAATATTTGCATGAAGAAAATGGAGACATGTATTAAAATATTGTCTGTCTACTTTGAGTAGTTAATCGCAGAAAAAAAAGAAATTCCTAATTTTACCTTACCGATTTATTCAGAAAGTAATTTTATAGCTTTATTGCTACCATGTCAGTCATCCAGTGATCATTAATAGTCGCTGAAAGTTTTAATATGCATTTAATTGATATTGACAGACTTTACTTCTCTAAGATAGCGAATTCTTCTTTTTAACTTACTTTGAAGTTGCTTGTCTGTATTGCTGGCAAGTATTTTTTTTCTTTAGATATAATTTTAGCAGACTGAAATGCTCAACTGTGTCCATTTAACTTCGCTATGCGTATGGTGTTCAAATCTTAGATAATGTTATCTTTCTTTACACTGTGTAAAAGCCAGAGCACAAAGTCAATTTGAAATTCATTGGACTCTGTTGTTCCATTTCGTCACTAGTGACACCACTAGCTGCTCGAAGCAAGACTCTAGCCTGTTGATTGCTTAAAAGCGCGCCTTTTCTTAACAGTCTAATTAGTTATTTTATGGATATCAATGTCAATTAGCTGTGTCGACTCAGTTGCCTCCATTCTGGACGTCGATGCTGCAGGTACCAGTGGTGCCCATGGTAGCCTGCGTCGCCGTGGCCGCTGCTACTCTGTAGCCTCCGAGTTCGAAGACTTCGCTCTCCACAAGCTGGTCAGCATGATCGCGCACTTGCCTGGCAGGAAACCCGCCCATTTGGGATTACAATCTGCCCAGCTATTGAAGCACTTATTTACGGTGATGCCCCTGCCTGACGTGCAACAGTTGGAGCTAATGAATTTGGCTCGCAATGAGCCGTCGCCAGAAGTAGCCTTGGCTGTTCGACTGTCTAACCTAGTACTGACTACTAATCAGTGCCATCTCGGCTTTCTACACGCCAGTCTGTCCTTGGCAAAACCGTCCAAATCAAAATCCAGTCTGGTTAGTAGTATTTGGCCCAGTCGCAGCAAAAGTGCCAAGTCGCCTATTTCTTTGCCCGCAACAAATTCGTGTACAACATCGACAGAGTCCTTCTGCAGTGCCGACTGCGCTAGCGGTCAACGGTCGGTTCGTGTCAAGCCTCGCATCGATCATCTGTCTAATGCTGTGTGGCAGTTTGACCAAGTATTTGTATTTCGCGACTTGGATTGCAAAGCCTCCAGCCTGGATATTATATTTCACTCGGATCACCAGCCGCCATTGCATCGCGCTGGCTCGCTAACTCCTAGCTCGTCAAGCGACTCCGGTAGCAGCTTCGTCTGTTGCACAAGCATTCCATTGAAAGATATCACTTGCAAGGGTCTTAAGGACACGAGTTTTGATGCCTTACTTGGCAATCGTCCTAGCAATTCTCGAGCGAAAACCATTGGCACCTGTACTGTGGACGTTAGTTTTATATTTGCTAACTCAATCACTCAGGAAATCCCACCTGCCGAGGCAGATTTTTGCACTATTCCAGTAACTTATGCCCAGCTGTATGAGCTATTGTACACTCGTGTGCTCCTGTTTGAGAATCGCAAGATGTCCATCGGCTCTGATCCCAACGCGGCTCAGCGTTCATACGCACACTTTTTAGACAACTTCTCTGCTGCCTCTAAAAATCTGCTAGCGGTCGTTGAATCTGTGGCTTATTTCTCTGCTCTAGAAACTAAGCTGTTCCGCCTTGTGCGATGTCTTCACGCCATTTTAGAGAAACGATTAGTCGACAATGACGCCTTTATTCGCGATCAGGTTGCTGCACTCAAACTAGAAACAATGCACTACCCGCCGGGCGCCAACCAGGCTCAGTCTGTCGTCTCCGGTCTTCGACATTTCGACATCTCAACTCTGTTTACGGCGGTAGATCTGTACATTAACTACAAACTGCAAGACATCAGCAGCCTTCCCAGCATTGTGCCTCCCACTGAGGGAAACTTTCGAATGTGGAAGTGCAAGCTTGCAGGTATTATTGACCTACTAAATTTAGAGCACTTCTTCGTGACTACGATTGATGTTGATCAAAAATTGTCGGCTAAGGCGCAATTGGTGTCCAAGTTGACCCAAAGAATTCAGTCGGATGCCAGGAGCAGTTTTCTGCTCGCTATAGGCGAAATAAAGTGCCAGGAACACAAGGAGTTTGTCCTGCAAGACATTGACAGGATGATCTCTGTACTGGATGAATTGTACAAATCGATGGAGAGTGGCGTCTACATTGATGACTACTTTCGAGAACAAATAGGCGTTCAGTTCCGAAAGGTTATTATTTTCTCCATAGATTCGCTGATCATGGGCCACACACGTCAGTTAATGGCTCTGCTAAACGACTATCAGAGTCGTTATCGAAATTTCATGGCCAATATTACGGACAGCAGCAAGCGATCCCTGAAGCTGTACCTAACTATTAAGCGGCTGACAACTATTTGCCGAACCTTTATTGCTGAGCGTGAGATTTTCAAAGTTTCACTGTGCAACTTGACTGAATGCTTCTCGGAGGCTTCAATATTTTGGCTGCAAACGTTTAAGGTACAGAGTCAATTTCGTATCAGCAGAGCTCTAGAAATTGAAAAGGACATCGTCGAGATTGATTCTATTGTCAAGATCTCGAATTCTGTGGTTGACGTTCTCAGCGTCTTTCACAAGATTATTTCTGAGTGGAATGAAATCGATCTAGTAAGCTGTCTCGACAATGTTTTTGGCACCCTAAAGATGACTGATTGTATCTGCGACGGTATTTGCTTTTATGCCAAAAAAGTTTGCGACATCCTAGAAGCTAATTCATTGTTTGATAAACGCGGCCAGCAATTTGACGTCAGCGATCAGTTGTGCATCTCGCTGAACAATATGGAGCATGCAAGAAAGTTTTTGCACAATTTGCCCAAAGAATTTCTCTGGGAAGATGCTCTAAATAAGGTGGTGGTTCCCGGTGGTGATGAAGTCGATCTAAGGTCTCAGTTTGTCAAAGCAATGGAGTCGGTAATTGATGACGCCAATGATGACGTACTTTTAAAGTGCCGCAAAATTGAACAGCAAGTGGCTGAACGATTGCACCGTGATGTGCTAAAGCACACGCTATTTTTTACTCGAACGGAACCGGACAAGCGCGGCTCAATTGACGGTCTGTTGGGCTATCTCAACACCAACCTTAGCATGCTGTCTGACAAGCTTGAGGAAACCATCTGTCCTCGAATGCTCAGTGCTGTCTGGTCGGGCGTTTTGTCTGCCTTCTATGATACTCTTTTAACTGGCGAGAAGCCAGGTTACTATGAGATGATGCTTAAGCACATGACATCAGTAAAATCGTTCTTTCTTCACAGAGGCCTCAGTGAGGACATTTTAGCTGGAGATTCTCGCTATTTCCTAATCAACGAGACGCTCTCTCAAAACTCCAAGCCTACCGAGCGGCTTCTTTTGGAGTATTATTCAAAGCTGATTCATTTCAGCATGGGTACACCCAGCAACTATCTGGGCCACTTGACTATCAGGGCTGGCCTGTGTCGCGAGGCCAAAGGCATGCTATCTTTACGTTGCCTGATTGTCGACTGCAAAAATTTGCCGGGTCTCGATCGAAATCTGCTTAGTGACCCCTATGTGATTGCCTGTCTGAAGCCGGAGACGATGTTCACTGCTAGGAGCCAGTATCGCACCCCTGTTATGCAACAGACAACTAATCCAATATTTTTGTACAGCTTCCAAGCCTCGAGTATTCCTCACGAATTCCTCGTGGAGAAAGGCTGCTGTCTGCACTTTCTAGTAATGGACCACGAATACCTAAGGCAAGACAGGTGCATTGGTGAAGTGTTTTTTTCCCTGTCAGACTTTGACGAAATCTTGCCCGGCCTTTCTTGGGACGCCTATCCGGCGTTTATGAAGTCGATCCGGCGTCCTTCTGTGTTCGTCCATCCTATCTGTGAGGATATTGTCAGCCAGAGGGCGCAATGGGACCGGGCAGCTGACCGTTTCACCAACTCGCGCCTGTATCTGCAGAGCCGATGCTCAAGTATCCGTTCCCAACAGTCTAGACGGTCTTCCTCAGTTTTTTCGTTTAGGCGAACGTTTGATCAGCAAACCGCAACTGATGATACCATCGACAGCCAGCAGCAGCAGGAGCAACAACAGCAGAGGGCCGACAAATGGCAGACAACTTTGTCTAGTTTAGCTAATGAAATTGTCGACATTGCTGAGACTGCCGTCTGCTGTCATCAGCCAATGCTTGTTGGTGGTGCAAATGCGTCTAGTGCCAACGTAGCATCCGCTGGCTCATCCATTGGTTAGGAGTGTCGTTACGTAGCTGTTACAGTTAGAATTTTTTAAGCAATAAAACTCAGCAATCATTGCAAGTCTATTTACTTTTTTGCTTTTTACGAGTAGTGCTTTTAATACCTTTTAAGTGCAGTTTTTTAATAATTTGTTTGCTTTTAGAGATCATTTCCGCGAAAGTATATTATTTTGTTATTAGCTTGCTTACATGGCCAAAAAGTTGTCACAACTGATAACCAGAATCAGTCGTTTTTTATTTTGAAAGTATCACGTTAAATTAATTTACCAACTATAAAATAAAGGCTATTTCGCATTTTGAAACGTGAATATGACTTTTATGGCTTGAAAATGAATATAACTTAGTTAATAAGTTCAAAACAAAAATTGTTTATAATGTCATGAAGACAGTAGATTAATATTTATCGTAGCCAATATAATTTATAGCCTACTCCCATTTTGTTTCAGTCAACGCAGTTAAGCCGGCCAGCCAGTTATCTCAAACAAACCAATAAAACAAAATAAATATTAAAGAAGCCACTTATTGGCCAGTTAAAAAAAAACAAATGGCAATGCTAGCGGAACCTAAACGAAAAATTCGTTACCCAGTAAATCCCAGCGGGCGCGACTGGCGCGAGAACGGGGACAGTAGTAAATTTGGCCAGCGAATGCTGCACAGTATGGGCTGGCAGGAGGGCCTCGGCCTTGGCAAAACCTGTCAAGGCGCCGTTGAACCAATCAAAGTTCGTCAAAAGAATGATCAACGCGGCGTTGGCTGCTCTGGCGCTTACGCTGCCGAAACCATGCCGCAGAGCGACGATTTCGCCAGCTTGCTTAGCCAGCTAAACCAAGAGTACAGCGGCGGCGGCGGCAGTTGTCATGACAACACAGTCGGGTCAGCAGTAGGTCTCGAAGCGAAATCTCGGGCATCTCGAGCTCGGCTGCACTATCACCGGTTCACGAGGGGCAAGGATGTATCGGCCTATGGTAAAGACGCTTTGGCTTGCATTTTCGGCACCAGAACCGAGCCAAACAAAGATGCAAGTAGAAACGGTTCAGCTGAGACAATAATGAAAGATGAAGATTCTAATGATGCAGCCGATGACGAATCCCCAGTTACGTTTGGATTCGGCTTCCAGTCTGGCAAAAAATTAGCCCATTCTAGTAGCGAAGCCTGTTTAACAGCCAATCCGGTTAGTAATAATGGCCTACATCTGGTGCAGAGTCAAACCTCTCTGCAGGATTATTTTCGTATGAAAATGCTGGAACGAAAAGTCAAACTGGAGCAGCAGCAGCAGCAAGAGCAGCTGGAGCAGAAGCAGACCGATTTGAATGAACAGGCGGACAGCCAGTCCTCGTGGACTAGCGAGTCCAGCTGCAGCGCCGCCAGTACATTGTCCGGCTGCAATGAAGACGCTAGCCAGCAGCCAGACCCTATGCCTAAACCTGCCAAACGGGTCTGCTTTAGCGTGTCGCCAGCTGAACAAGCAGATCCAGAGGCGGACTTAATTAAACAAGATGTTGTAGCGAATGATTGCAACAAAAATGACGATATGTTGGTGCTTGATTTTGATCGATTTCCTGGTAGCCAATTGCAACGCGTTCTAGGTTATGCGTACTATTGATTGACAAGCAGTTTCGAGATTTTTCTTGCTTATGCTGTCTATTTGGCTTGAGCCCTTGTCGCCTACATCATACGTAATTGACATGTAGCTACATCGAGAACTAAAAAGGGGAATAAAACCTAAATCTAATCCCAAAACTAATGACCCAAACTAACCCTAACCGTTTAAGGCACAAACTTTTAATAACGAAACCAACTATGACACAAATTTGACCAAAACCCAATGACCCAAGACCAGATTGATCATTACCAAAAGTTATGGTCATCAATAGTCCCTATAAAAATCCTACATCCCAAGCAATTAACAATTCAAACTGGGATTGCAACTCAAATTGCAAAACTTTTTGCTTGAAAAAAGCACTGTTCTGATTAATGTCAGCGTATTTTTTTATTCAATCTTAAAAGCCTTGAAACCTGTACGTTGCTTGAATCGCTAAGAAAAAAGGGTTTTGACTTTTGCTGCTTCTGCTTAATCTAATTTGCATTCATTATTTGGCTGGTTTGTGTTTGCTTCCTCAACCTTTTGTCCCCGCCCTCCGCCTGTCGCTGCTGCTGATTGATTAACCAAAATACATGGGATTTTCGGATTAACTAAATATAGAATTTGGCCCCGAGCTGACGAACTACCGCTCTTTGGCCTGTTAAATTTTGTCTGCACATGTACAATACTGGCTTCTGATTCCAGTTCTTTTCCTAATTTTTGTTGCTATGGTGGCGCTTGGCAAGCTGGTGTGCCTCAAGCCACATCTAAGCTGGATGTTGTATGCTTTGTGTCTCCTCTCCTGTTTATATGTATTTGTTGCTTGTCCACCTCTGTCTCTATCTGTCTGTCTGTCTGTATGCCTATCTTTCTGTCTGCCTACCTGTCCATCTGTCTGTCGGTCTGTCTCTGTCTGCCTGTCTGTCTGTCTGTGTCTCAGTCTGCCTGTCTGTCTGTCTGCCTACCTGTCCATCTGTTTGCCTGCTTGTCCATCTGTCTGTCTGTCTGCCTGCCTGCCTGTCTGTCTGTCTGCCTGCCTGCCTGTCTGTCTGTCTCTGCCTACCTGTCCATCTGTCTGTCTGTCTGCCTGTTTATCTGTCTGTCTGCCTGTCTGTCTGCCTACCTGTCCATCTGTCTGTTTGTCTGCCTGTTTATCTGTCTGTCTGCCTGTTTTTCTGTCTGTCTGCCTGTCTGTCTGCCTACCTGTCCATCTGTCTGTTTGTCTGCCTGTTTATCTGTCTGTCTGCCTGTCTGTCTGCCTACCTGTCCATCTGTCTGTTTGTCTGCCTGTTTATCTGTCTGTCTGTGTGTGTCTGTCTGCATGTATGTCTGTCTTTCTGTTTAGAGGCCTGTTTTTCGCATTGAATTGCCACCGTCTACCTATCTGTCTGTACGAGCCTAATTTTGATTTTCTTTCTGTTTCTGAACAACTGCTTCGAATTACTTCGTAGTAATTCGTGGTGATTCGAGTTTTCTTTCAATTTTCGACCTCTGAGGGTTTGTTCTCGGCATTTTACTAGCCACGGGCCGGGGGGAGAGTCAATTCGCGAATATGAGCAACGACTCGATGAAGAGAGGAGATTCGGCTAAACAAGCGCAGAAGAAGACGAGGCCAACAGGCAAAACATGCGGATGAATGATCAAGACAGAGAGAAATATCCCGGATCGGCAAGGACCGTGCGCTATGCATGTGTGTTTGCGCGTGTGTTGTTGCTGAGAGAGAGCCCAGCAAACGAAGACGTCAGACGGACAGAGAAATTCGGGAGAGATGGGGGGTAGTCGAGAATGCGCGGGTCAGAGAGGTTCGCTTTAGACAGATTAGGTTATGAGGGGAAAAAAGGAAATCGAGGGGACAAGACTTGAGACAAGAGAGCGAGCATACGCAGCTATACAGGGAATTATTAAAGACGACTCGAGTCCTATTGGGATTGGAGAGTCCTCAGGAGAAGGGGAAGAAGAGTTGTGAGCAATGAGAGGCGAGGGCTGCAGGCGAAAGACGTTTTTGGACATCTGTTTCTTTTGCATCGCTTTTCGCTGATTATATATAGGCTTTATGGGGGTATTGTTGCTCTGCTTTGTATCTTATCTGTATCCGAAGCGTCCCTCAGCCTGGGGAGGAGGATTATAATCCGACAGAGTCTCGACTAGGATTTTGCACGATATCAGTCAGTTCTCTTAGAGTCGAGTTACCCAGTCTGGTGACGGATCGAGTTCTGAACGTTTCGACTTTGATGAGCGGCAGTGAGTTTATTATTATGCGGATATTATATTTTATTAACTTTATAATCGATCTAAAAAATCTACACTGTGTACATCAAGGCCAACAACATGGCCGCAAACCGTTCATGTTGTTTGAACTGCCGTCGTCTGCACTGCCATCCCCCTGCGCTTGTTTTCTTCTTGTTCAAATAAAACGAAACGGGGGGGATTCTTCGTCAGGCCCCTGTTTTATCCGCTCAAATATTTAAGGATATTTGTGTGCGCGCGTGAAATGCGGCGATGCTGCAGGGGCCGATATAGGGTGTGGAATAGATATCCCGAATCCCATTTCAAAGGATTTTCCCACTAAATCGCCGCAATGATGACGCAGGGCATGGAGACGATGCGCAAGCTGATTAACAATTTCACCGTGGCGTTTAGCGGCAAAAACCGGCCTGGTTTCGGCAGAATCCTAGCCGGCGAGCCGCTGCCCAGCGTGCAGAGCGACAAACTGCGGTGTCGACTGGCGCCGTCTGGACGGCACAGCATCAGGGCGGCCGCTGCTATGGCTGCCGGGCACAACGGTAAGTTGCCAGTTGGGGAGGCTGCTGGATTGCAGCAATAATGGGTAGTTTCCTGGGGAGTTAGGATTTACATAACAGGTACGTTAAAGATACTATACTGTTAAAAAGGGAAACATCATCTAATTCGTACATGTAGTAAAGTCACTCACACACACACTTACTCATTCACTCACTCACTGATTTACTCACTCACTCACTCACTCACTGATTCACTCACTCACTCACTCACTAATTCACTCACTCACTCACTCACTGATTCAATCATGAACGCATGAACTCACTCAATCACTCACTTACTCACTCACTCACTCACTCACTCACTCACTCACTCACTCACTGATTTACTCACTCACTCACTCACTCACTCACTCACTCACTCACTCACTCACTTACTCACTCACTTACTCACTCACTCACTCATTCACTTACTCACTCACTCACTTACTCACTCACTCACTCATTCACTCACTCATTCACTCACTCATTCACTCACTCACTCATTCACTCACTCATTCACTCACTCACTCATTCACTCATTCACTCACTCACTCACTCACTCACTCACTCATTCACTCATTCACTCACTCACTCACTCACTCACTCACTCATTCACTCACTCCCTCACTTACTTACTCAATCACTCATTCACTCACTCACTCACTCACTCACTCACTCACTCATTCACTCACTCCCTCACTTACTTACTCACTCACTCATTCACTCACTCACTCATTCACTCACTCACTCACTCATTCACTCACTCACACAGACCTTTTTATTCACTCATAAGCTGAGACATTAATTTATTCAGGAACTCAGTCATAAAAAGCAGTCATAAAACACACTCGCTAACACTCACTCACTTACACTACCACTGATGAGTGAATTCACATATGAAATTTAAATCATATGTGAATTCACTCATAAAGATACTGATGAACATAATTTTGAATTCATAAACTCACTCATTAAACCCCTTATCAACTAGTGAGCTCCTAAAATCAGTCGTGAACCTAACCCAAAAACCAATAAATAAACCAGGCGACCTGGTGATCACTGATTTTGCAAATCACCGTGTTCTCATCGTCACGACCGTCGGCGACGTCCGCCTAGTCTTTGGCCGTCCCGGCGGCTCCGACGCCTGTCTAAACGCGCCGTCCGGCGTCGCCGTGATCAGCGACGGCAACGTTGCGGTGGTGGACACCGTCCAAGCCCAGTTGAAGTTGTTCAGCTCGGTGGACGGCGATTTCATCGGCATAGTTAACAAGTCGCGCAACTTGTTTGTCGAGCCCAGAGGCCTGGCCGTCACCCAGAATGACTACTACCTGGTGACCGACTCTGCGCAGCACTGCATCTTCGTCCTGTGGCCGAGTGGCCAGTTGCGCAATCGCATCGGCCAACTGGGCGACGGTCCGGGCGACCTCAGCCGGCCGGAGGGTCTGGCGGTGACGCTCGACCGGCGTATTCTAGTCACGGACAGGGGAAACTACAGCGTCAAGGCGAGTCGAGTGTTTTATAATTTACGTCTAGCTAATTGTTTCGCATGGAATTTTTTGTTTAGTCAAGGCCAAATCAAAGACTATTTTCATTAGAAAACAAAGAAATTTGATCTTCTTGAAGAGAATGTAAGGAATTACACTTCGTATTCCTCTTGATAAGACATCAACGTAGGCCTGTCCGCTAAACCTATTTATGATGGATAAAAGAAGCAATTTGAGAATCTCTCGATAAAGTATCAGATATTGCGCAGGAGAACCTTTTCCGTGAAAGATAAAGGTAGACTGCAAGCGACTTCTTCAAGATTAGAAATCAAAGAGGACGCTCGCTCGCTAAAGGCTCGTTCACACTGCCACCAATTCAGAAGAATGTACATCAAGTTCACTAATCATTCATTTGATGATCATAGGACATGAATGCAAAATTCAATTGGCAGTAAGAATGAGTCTTAACCGTTTTGGTGAGCAATCAAAGAGGCCGCCCCCTAACCTTCTTGATGAGAGATCAAAGAGGCCGCTCCCTAACCGTCTTGGTGAGAGATCAAAGATGCCGCTTGCTAACCGTCTTGGTGAGAGATCATAGAGGCCGCTCGCTAACCGTCTTGATGAGAGATCAAAGAGGCCGCTCCCTAACCGTCTTGAGGAGAAATCAAAGAGGCCGCTCGCTAACCGTCTTGATGAGAGATCAAAGAGGCCGCTTCCTAACCGTCTTGATGAGAGAACAAAGAGGCCGCTCCCTAACCGTCTTGATAAGAGATCAAAGAGGCCACTAGCTAACCCGTTAGACGATAGATCAAAGAAGGCTTCACGAAAACCTTTTTGGTTAGAGATCAAAGAGGCCGCTCGCTAACCCTCTAGATCATAGATCAAAGAAGGCGGCACGAGAACTTTCTTGATTAGAAATCCAATAATTCTGCTATCTAAACATTCCGCCAAAATTAAGATATCAGACAAAAGCACAAACAGCTCCTTTTGATGATACAACGAAGGCAAAAAAGGTCATCCACAAAGCTCTCAACGAATGTCGATTTTTGAAAATCTTATTGACTATATAGACATAAAACTGCCGCAAAATAACTTTCGAGAAACGCGTATAAATGAAAAAATTAAAATTGTTTGTAACTTATTGAGCCAGTACCCTTAGATCGGTACTGCATGAAATGATTGACAGCGACAGCTCGCATTGACTCTCATCGCAGGTATTCAGTTTCGGCGGCGCTCCACTAAACGTATACAGCTATCGCGACTTCCGCCTACTCACCGTGGAAGCTTTGGATCCGCCGCCAATTGGTATCGGCTGCGATCACGACGGCAACATCCTGGTGACGCTGCACGACACGGTGGGCATTGTGCTGCCCAGCGGCCGAATCTGGACCATCATCGATTCCCACGACGGCCTCCGATCGCCGATCGGAGTTGTGTACGTGCCTCGCAGTCAGTGCATTGCCGTACTGGAGCCGAATCTCGAACAGGCCAGAGGCTACGCTCTGCTGTACAATCACGAGCCAGAAGCTTTGCATCCGTACAGAACGTTTGACGAAGCCACGCCTGATGGACAGCACAGCGATCAAGGATTCGGCTACTATTGCGCCGGGGCTGGTGGTGGCAACTTGCCGAGAGTTGCCGGAGCTTTCGGCAGATCGGTTGACTGTCTGCTGGCTGGCTCGGGGTCGGCCTGGAGGCAGCAGCGCGAGAATCAGCAGCGGCAGCATCATCAACAACTCTCGGCGAGGTAGGGTCGAATAACAGTGGAATTTAGAAAAATGTAACAACAGAATGAATTTGACCTTAGATTAGAGGGTGTAGCTACTATGTAGTTCCTAGCTTCTAGGGTGTAGCTACTGTGTGGTTCTTAGCTTCGAGGTGTAGCTACCTTGTAGTTCCTAGCTTCGAGGTGTAGCTACCTTGTAGTTCCTAGCTTCGAGGTGTAGCTACCTTTTAGTTTTAAGCTTCGAGGTGTACCTAACTTTCGTTTCTTAGCTTAGAGGGTGTAGCTAATTGCTCTTCTTATAGAGTTAAGCTTCCTAGGTGTTCTGGCGATTAAGCCGCAGCAAAAATTCTGGCTATATTGTTTCCAGACTCGTTTATTATTTTGCCTCTTGGTCTCCTTGCCTCTGGATTTCAACGCAAAAAACGAAAGCTACTGTACTCAGAGGGGGACTTGGCCCACAGACACATGGGCACTTGATTATTCGTAAAATATATAACATAAAAAGACAATTGAAAATTAAATGAAATAAAGTTCTTACTAACATTCCCCCCTCCCTGATAGGACTCCCTATCAGAAAAAAGTACCATACGTACGAGCATACATGCAGCAGAGTTTCGTGTCAACTTTAACATATCCACTCAAAGTTCCGTCACCCTTCAGTTACTGTCCGTTTCGCTCAAGCAAGCACAATTTAGTTACAGGTCGCAGTAGCTCGCCACTGCCGGTCCGAACTCGAACAACCCGGACGAGCCCGTCGCGTCCCGGGAACACCTCGATTACCCGACCGAGGGGCCAGTGTCCACGCGGCGTATTTGGCATTAGCACCAGGACAACATCACCAACCGCCAGATCCGCTCGCTCGCTGGTCCACTTGGTCCTGGCGTTCAGGCCAGGCACCCACTCGCGGAGCCAACGATGCCAAAAGTGCCGCACCAGTTCTTGCACTCGACGCCAGCGCCGCTTCGGGTCTCGCGTGACCTCTGCGTCTGCCTCCGGTGCGAAACGCCCGCCAAGTTGACCATGTAGAAAATGATTGGGCGTCAGCGGGAGACTGTCCTTTGGATTTGTAGTCTGGTAGGTCAGCGGTCGAGAGTTTATAAGCGCTTCTGCTCCCGTGAAAGCAGAATGCAACTCCTCGTCTGTGACGTCGGCATCGCCTAGAATCGCATGCACAGCTCTCTTTGCTGCACGGATCATTACTTCATGAGCCCCACCAAAGTGCGGAGCCGCGGGGGGCTGAAAATGCCAGATAATGCCGCGTTCCGCTGCTGCTTTATGGAAATCGTCCCTAGGCAGCGCCATGAATGCTTGTAGTTCTTGTCTGCCTTTGACAAAGTTGCCGCCATTGTCCGAAAAAACTTCCTTCGGCACTCCTCGTCTATTAACCATGCGATAGAAAGCATTCAAGAATGAGTCCGTGTCCAGGCTATAAGCCATCTCCATGTGGACCGCTCTTGTCTCCAAACAGGTAAAAAGCGCCAAATATCTCTTCTGACGCTTCCTTCCACGTCCTTGTATCGTCACAAACGGGCCTCCAAAGTCTACAGCCAAGTAACTGAACGCTCGGAGAGACCGCTTCAACCGAGCTTCTGGTAGCGGTGCCATCTGTTGCACCTCTGGACGAGTCCGCTGTCGCTTGCAGTGCGCGCATTCTGTTTCCCACTCACGAATCGCCTCCCTTCCACCGATCAACCAAAACTTTTCGGACATCGCTGCCAAAGTTTGATTCGTCCCACAATGACCTTGTTCTTCGTGATATTGCCTTATGAGCAACTTTGTGAGCCAACTTCTCCGTGGCAAAATGATCGGATGCCTTGCTTGGTATGGCAGTTGCTGGTCGAACTTTAACCTCCCATCTACACGTAACAATCCATCGAGATCCAACACCGGCTGAAGGCATCGCAGCTTGCTACTCCCTGGCACTTGTTTTCCCGCACGAAGTATTTTTATCTCGGTCTCAAATTCTTCCTCCTGAGTCTTCATAATCAATCTCTCTTCAACTTCCTGGAACTCCTCCGCCGTGAGGTCGCCATCATGCCGTTGACTCGGGGGCAGTCTACAATTGCGTATGAACCGCTGCACCCACGCCGCTACTTTACACAGACGTCGAAAGCTCGAAAAACGTGAGGGAGCTAAACGCCAGGTAGAATTATCTACATTCACCAAAAGTGTCACTTCGTCTTTAGGCGTTCTATTACCACTGCCATTCTCCGATCTTTGACGTTTTTCCAGGTCTTTATCTGCTTCTGGAAGCAACTTCTCAGGCCACTCATCCTCTCCAGCCTGTAGAAAAGATGGTCCTGTTAGCCACATCAACGACTGACTTAGCTGCGTAGCACTGCATCCTCGTGACACAAGGTCAGCTGGGTTTTGCTCTGTTGGCACGTGCCGCCACTGTTTCACTGCAGTGCACTCTTGGATTAGCGCCACTCGGTTTGCTACGAACGGCTTGTAAATTCTACTCTGTCCTCGAATCCACCATAGCACATTTGCACTGTCGCTCCAAAACACTGCCGTTGACAATCTTATCCTTAGCGGGTCAAACAACGCTGCTACTCTTTTTAGTAGTTGACGTTTAGTACTGATTGAACCAACCGCTTCCTTGCCGCCTCCAGTGATCTTCAGCATATCTTCTTTCGCCATCCAGGTCACACCTAACGCAGAAGAAGTCGCACTCTCGCCGTTGAGCACATACTGCGCATGCACTCCTCGTTCCTCTAGTGGAATTGCCTCCAGCACTTCTGGTGCGTTCGACAACCACTTCCTCGCACGCATCCCTGCAGCTGCCCACATCCTTGTTAAGTCCTGGTACAACATAATTGCTTGTGTCACGTTGTTTGTCGAGTCCAAACTATCATCCATGTAGGTCGACTGCAGAATCGTCTCCGCCGCTCTTGGACTGTCAGTCTGCTTGCTTCTGGCATGCTCCTGAGTAACGAACTGCGCCAAGAACGGTGAACAATTCACTCCGAAAACTACACTTTGGAACTCATATACCTCCGGCACTCGTTTGCTGTCTAAGTTCCGCCATAGGAACCGAAAGAATCTACGATCCTCTGGTGCTAGTCTAATGCGGAGATACATCTCTTCGATATCACATACAATGGCAATCGGACCTCTGCGAAATCTTAGCAGCACTTTGAATAAGTCGTTCTGTAACTTAGGGCCAGGAAGTGACGCATCGTTCAGGCATACTCCCTGACATCTGGCTGACGCGTCGAATACAATTCGCGTCTTGGTCGTTTCCTTGTCCATTCTTACCACAGCAAAATGGGGCAGGTACCAACCCGTTCTTTGCTGCTCCTTTTCACCATTCACCTTCTGAACGTAACCCTTGGCCAGGTGACTTTCCAGCACACCTTGATATGCCGCCGCCAGCTCACTAGATCGTTGCAGTCGTTTTTCTGTACTGACCAGTCGATTTTCTGCCATCTCACGGTTGTTTGGCAGTTGGACTCCGCCTCTCCATGGCGTTTTCACTTGATACCGGCCATCCACCATTTGCATCGTGGCTTTCACCATTGAAATCGCACGCTCTTCATCGGTCGTCATCGTTCCTCCCGCACCGTCTCGCAGACCGACCTGTGGGACCTCGTCTAGTTCCCAAAACCTTCGCAAACTCTCGTGGACCTGGTCCTGACAGCTATGGCAGATGAATGCTTCTTCGTCTTCTTCTTCAGCCAAACCAGGCATTCCTAGCTGGCCAACACAAGTCCAACCGATGGGAGTCAATCGGGCAATCGGCTCGCCTGGCTGTCCGCAGATCTCCTTACAGGCAAGATGCAGTTCAGCGTTGTCAACTCCGATGAGCAAATCAATGGTCGCGCTGTCTCCTAGGCTTTTAAATGGAATGCCTCTTAGATGCGCCCAGTGACCCGCAATTCGATGCCAATCAACCGCCTTAATTCCTCCTGTCACCTTCTCTGCAGTAAAAGCAACGATCTTTGTTTCAAAATCTGAGTCCAAACTCCGAATTGTAACCTCTACTGGTGCTGTATCAAAAGTCTCAATCATACCATTGAGAACCTTGACACTCATTTTTTGTAATTTTCCATGCAACCCCAGCTCTGCAGCCACATCCGCGTTTATATACGTCCGGGTACTGGCATCATCCAACAAAGCATTTACTCTTAGCTCCTTGCCGCCGGCAGTCACCACAACTGGTGCAGTTCGCAAAGCTGTCATAGGTGCACTTTCAGCCATCATTGTACATTCCTTCTTTTTTACCTTTTCCGTAGTTACTGTCCTCACTTCCGGCCGCTGTGGCGTTGCACTAGGGTCACTCAGCGTCTGCTCTGCCTTCTTGTTCCGATTCTGATGAAGCAACCTGTGGTGCCTACTCGATCAACCTGTGGTGCCTAGTCAGCCCTTTCGATCTGGCACCCCATGGACTATCCAATCTCTCTTCCTCTGCTTGCCTTGCATTGTCCCGAACTTGCCGAAGTTCTTTTGCTAACTGCTCTTGACGCCTCCTGAATTCTTGCTCCAACTCAACCTGTTCTCTCTTCAATCTTTCCTCCTCCAACCGCCTTTTCTCCGCTTCCTCCAGCTGTCTTTTTAGTAGTTCTTCTTCCAGCTTCTGCTCATCAACCTTGGGCATCGTGCTTGTTTCTCCTCGTCGTCGATCTCTCAAAAAATCTGACACCAGACTCACCGCGTCACTGAAGTCCTTCTCGGCTGTCTTCATCTCCTTGACCGTACTGCGGCGCAGAACCAGGTCCTCGTGGGCGAGCTCTAGAATTTCTTCTAATCTCCCAGATACGATCTCAAACAACTTCTCTAACGTCGTTGCGTGCTGCTCGACGTCCTCGGAGCTCGTTTCTCGTTTAGCCAGCAGAGTCAGCAGGCGGTTCCGGGCTCTTGTGAACGCGCTTTTCGCTTTCGTTTTCAGTGCCTTTGACTCAATCAGGCGCCGTTCATCTCCGGGCTCGCTCTCTGCTTCCGGTGGCGAGTTTTCACCTTCTTCCAATTCTTTCTCTACTCCAACTGTGGACATTCTGAAACTTCGCTCTGCTACCAAAAATGTTCTGGCGATTAAGCCGCAGCAAAAATTCTGGCTATATTGTTTCCAGACTCGTTTATTACTTTGCCTCTTGGTCTCCTTGCCTCTGGATTTCAACGCAAAAAACGAAAGCTACTGTACTCAGAGGGGGACTTGGCCCACAGACACATGGGCACTTGATTATTCGTAAAATATATAACATAAAAAGACAATTGAAAATTAAATGAAAGAAAGCTCTTATTAACACTAGGTATTCTTTTATGATGTAGCTACGTGTTTTTAAGGGTTTTAGATCTTAGCTCTGAGGCGTAGATTCTCTGTATTATGCTTGGAGAATCTATATATTTAAAATCCAATATGCCATGATTTATGACATGCAAAGCTGTCATGCCAGTTTTGCAGCAACGGAACCCACCAGACAGTGCCATTTCCTCATTACCCCCCCCCCCCTAAACTCCTCTTCAGATGCTCCCCAGTGAGTTTGTCTCCGGTTGATTGTGGGCCGCAACAGCAGCAGCAGCAGCAGCAGTGGCAACTTACAAAGAACCTAGACGTGCCTGGTTCAACAGTTTTAGGCTTTGATGGAGATCAAAGTTTGCTGGGTAGTGAGCAAGAACCTGCTAGTGTTGTTGACCGGCAGAATTCTGTGATTGTCAATTCAAACGATCAGGATTCAATAAGGAGAGAGTTAGTTGAGAATGAAAAAAATTTTTGGTTTGGTCAACTGCCAGAATGAGTGATTGAAGTGTTAGGCAGTTATGCGGTTGAGGCAGTCACCATCAGTGAGTTACGCAGACAGTCGTACAATATGACAGTTGTAGTTCTTTGAAATGGCTGAAGTCATTTAGTAATTGCTTGACTTGCCACAGCTCTTGTTCATGCCACGGATGTCTTTATTCTGATGAAGTAAAAACAGTTAAAATCTGAGTCCAACAGTTTTGTAAACGGGATTTTTTAACTGGCAATTCCTATTAAATTGCGTTCCTGCATGCATAAAGTTCGGGCAGTAAGTAGTAAATGAAGTGTATAGCTGTATAAATTGTGCTTAAGTTACATAAAAAGTTTTTTATTTAATTCATTGAAGAAAATATTTTATCCAGCCTGTTCATTATGTTAATTTTTTAAAAATGAATATTTAGACTCATTTCATAGGCTAAGTCCAGTCAGAGGTCTGAGGAGATGGTGGATAGTCCAGTCTGAGGTCTGAGGAGATGGTGGATAGTCCAGTCTGAGGTCTGAGGAGATGGTGGATAGTCCAGTCTGAGGTCTGAGGAGATGGTGGATAGTCCAGTCTGAGGTCTGAGGAGATGGTGGATAGTCCAGTCTGAGGTCTGAGGAGATGGTGGATAGTCCAGTCTGAGGTCTGAGGAGATGGTGGATAGTCCAGTCTGAGGTCTGAGGAGATGGTGGATAGTCCAGTCTGAGGTCTGAGGAGATGGTGGATAGTCCAGTCTGAGGTCTGAGGGGTTGGTGGATAGTCCAGTCTGAGGTCTGAGGAGATGGTGGATAGTCCAGTCTGAGGTCTGAGGAGATGGTGGATAGTCCAGTCTGAGGTCTGAGGAGATGGTGGATAGTCCAGTCTGAGGTCTGAGGAGATGGTGGATAGACCAGTCTGAGGTCTGAGGAGATGGTGGATAGTCCAGTCTGAGGCCTGAGGAGATGGTGGATAGTCCAGTCTGAGGTCTGAGGAGATGGTGGATAGTCCAGTCTGAGGTCTGAGGGGTTGGTGGATAGTCCAGTCTGAGGTCTGAGGAGATGGTGGATAGTCCAGTCTGAGGTCTGAGGAGATGGTGGATAGTCCAGTCTGAGGTCTGAGGAGATGGTGGATAGTCCAGTCTGAGGTCTGAGGAGATGGTGGATAGTCCAGTCTGAGGTCTGAGGAGATGGTGGATAGTCCAGTCTGAGGCCTGAGGAGATGGTGGATAGTCCAGTCTGAGGCCTGAGGACAGGGTGGATAGTCCAGTCTGAGGCCTGAGGACAGTGTGGATAGTCCAGTCTGAGGCTTGAGGACAGGGTGGGTAGTCCAGTCTGAGGCCTGAGGACAGGGTGGATGTTTCAGTCCAGATAAGCCAAATATTTAAAAGTGAATAAGACGGTAGACAATATTCTGCATTCCTTTTTTTGAGTAGCAAATTTTTCAAAGATTTTGCTGAACATGTATTTTCAATAATTGCTGCTTTACAACCACGGTGCAAAAATGACTGAAAGTTGTGTCGATATCAGAGAAGAAACTAAACTCAGATTCATCGGTTCGAACAGTTCATTGGATTGGTATAATAAAAAGTTGGGAAATTTTTTGTGCTCAGAAATAGACATAAGGTTGCAATAAAACCAAGAAGTAAAAAATAACTTATAAACAATCTATTTTTGACATGCAAGTGAAATTTTAACTGTTTTATTAAAAGCTCAGAAACTCTTTATACCGCCGATATTAACAAAGGTGACTGGGAATTTCATGCAAAAAATGAGATCAAGCAAATAATTTTTATATGGCTATTGTGCTTCTCAGAAGTGAGTATAGCTTTATAAAAATTGTCTCGCAGGGCTCGAACCTACGACCTTCCAGTCACAAGGCAAATGCCCTAGCCACTGGGCTACGACTCTATTTAACTAAAAAATGTCTTCATTTCTACTGCTAGTACTAAGATTGCGACATTGCAATATTAATAAATGTTACAAGCAACAATTGAATAATCTGGCATCACTCCGGCGGCAAGTCCAATCGCAATTCCCTAAGCAGCTCCGGTGACAGCAGCTCCCGCTGCCAATGCCGACGTTGCATAGTCCGCTGCTGACTGGCGGACAGACTGCAGTCAATAGCCGACCGCAATCCGGGCAGCGACGTCACCGTTGATGATACCGGAGATTCGGATCCGGTAGAATTAGACACGGTTTCCCAGTATTTATCGTCGGCAAAGTTGCGCCCGCCATTTATAACGACAGTCAGGCAGCAGCCGCATTCGGGGCACCAGCTGAGATTCTTGCACGCGTCGCTCGTCTCGCCGCAGTCTGGACAGCGAATCAACTCTTGCTGCTGCTGCTGCTGATGATCCAGTGCTGACTCACCAGCGTCAGTAAGAGAGTCGGGCACCGGTTCAAATTGTTGAGCAATCTCTGCGGCCTTTCGTTACATTGATTAAGGGTTAGGGTTAGCTTTGTGTCTTGGACTACAGTAAGTCAAAAAGTGGCCTAACTATACGTGACGCAACTACCTATGACCCAATTACCTCGGAGCGCGGACTAATCTCGCGCAGGCTGGCAAAATATCTCTCCAACGATGCCCTGGAGTTGCTCTCGCGCAGTCGCTGTTCGGTCCATTCTTCGGCAACGCGACGCTGTAAATCTTCGTGATGCCGTTTGACAGCGTTTAAATGCTTTTGGTAGTCTGCTTCAGGTTGCGGCTGCTGGTAGTTTGTTGTTTGCTGGCTTAAAGACTGAGGAGAACTGAAATTTATTTATGGTGAACTGATTATGAATTTTGAATTATTATACTGAGAGAAGCGAATCATAATTAAGGACTGAATTAAAATGATCTCAGTCGGTGACTTCCTCGTTATTAGGGGAATCCAAACAAAGCAAATCCCAATCCGGGAAATCCCAATCAGGGATATTCGGATTAGGGAAAAGGAATCCCACTCAAGAGAATCATAATAGGAAAATCTTAATTAGGGTAATCCGAATCACCGAAATTCAATTAGGCGGATCCCACTCAAGAGAATCTCAATAAGGGAATCCCAATCAGGGGAATCCCACTCAAGATAATCTCAATAGGAGAATCCCAATCAGGGGAATCCCACTCAAGAGAATCTCAGTTGGGGAATCCGAATGAAAATTACCTTAACAGGGGAATCCCACTTAAGAGAATCTCAAAAGGGGAATCCGAATCGGGGGAATCCGAATGAAAAGAATCTCAGTAGGGGAGTTGCTAAGTTAAGTGAATCCCAATCAAGGTAATCCTGCCGTAAATTTCCGATTAGGATACTGCTGTTATAAAGGAAAGCCTTATATCATAATACCTAAGTATTTAAGCAAAGATATCCACCTAAAATGTTTCTAATTTTGGTATCTTTATTTGCATAAGCGCGAAAGTGAAAATCAGTCAATCTTAAGCGTGCTATTAGCTGATAAAGTTCTAAAACAAAAATAATTTACCACAATGCAGCTGACGGTTCAGTTTTTTGCTGCTGCTGACGCCGATTACGAAGATTCGCATCGCCGCTATCGGGCTGTTGCCAAAAGCCGCTGTCCAACTCGCTGTCCAGCTGACGCAGAATGGCGTCGTAGTCTGGCAGCCGCCTGGACTGGCGCATCCTGTGCCGCAGCTCCAACTCGTGCAGGAATGCGTTGGTGTCTTCAACTGCTGCCGCGTGCTGCGCCTGCTGGCTGCTGCAGCTCTGACTGCGCGCGTGCGGCCTGCGATGGAATGGATTGCTAATCTATCTCATGGATGAAGGATCAGAATGGATTGCTAATCTATCCCATGGATGAAGGATCAGAATGGATTGCTAATCTATCCCATGGATGAAGGATCAGAATGGATTGCTAATCTATCCCATGGATGAAGGATCAGAATGGATTGCTAATCTATCCCATGGATGAAGGATCAGAATAGATTGCTAATCTATCCCATGGATAAGGGATCAGAATGGATTGCTAATCTATCCCATAGATAAAGGATCAGAATGGATTGCCAATTTATCCCATGGGTGAAAGATCAGAATGGATTGCTAATCTATCCCATGGATGAAGGATCAGAATGGATGGCTGATCTATCCCATGGGTGAAGGATCAGAATGGATGGCTAATCTATCCCATGAATGAAGGATCAGAATGGATTGCTAATCTATACTATGGATGAAGGATCAGAATGGATTGCTAATCTATCCCATGGGTGAAGGATCAGAATGGATTGCTAATCTATCCCAAGGATGAAGGATCAGAATGGATTGCTAATCTATACTATGGATGAAGGATCAGAATGGATTGCTAATCTATCCCACGGATGAAGGATCAGAATGGATTGCTAATCTATACTATGGATGAAGGATCAGAATGGATTGCTAATCTATCCCACGGATGAAGGATCAGAATGGATTGCTAATCTATGCCATGGGTGAAGGATCAGAATGGATTGCTAATCTATACTATGGATGAAGGATCAGAATGGATTGCTAATCTATCCCATGGATGAAGGATCAGAATGGATTGCTAATCTATCCCATGGGTAAAGGATCAGAATGGATTGCTAATCTATCCCATGGATGAAGGATAAGAATGGATTGCTAATCTATACCATAGATGAAGGATCAGAATGGATTGCTAATCTATCTGGCAGGTGAACAATCAAAATGGATTACATAAAATTATCCTATGAATAAAATAACAAACTGACTTCGACATTTACCTTTTAGACGAACCAACACTTTTTTGCTGCAAAGAGCTGGTCGCAGCTGATCGCCGCGACTGCTGTAAGATGTCTTCCAGATGATTTCGTTGCGTCTCTACTAGCAGCTCAGTGCTTCGAGAGGTAGCCGCAGCATCCGCAGCCTCATTGGCTTCATCATAATCGGCATTGATATCGAATTCCGGCCCTGGCCGATGAGTATGAAACTCAGACTCGAGTGCCTCCTCGTCTGAATTTGTTTCTGTTGGCATAGCTTCATTTGAAATTCGGTAAGGCTTATGATATTGAGCTGCTCCATTGCCATTGTTGTATCTGCTTCCATTGGTTGCTGCCGTTATTATGGTCTTTGCTAACTCGTGGGTCGCAGTCTTTGTTGCGTTTACTGCGCTGGCTGAGTAGGAGCTCATGTTGACTCTTGGACTCTTCGGGCTGTTGATCCTTCCACTTTGATAGCTGCTGAAAGAGGAATTAAACATAAAAAATTATTAATAAATTTAAAGGGTTGTTTTTGTATTTTTATTTTTTTATGTATTTTAAACAAGTACAATAAACGCAATGGCATTATGTCTCTTACCCACTGCTACTTAGGAGTCTTTCGCCATTCCTAGCTAAATAGTCTAATCTGTGCTGACAGATTTCCTGGCGTCGCTGTGTCCGAGGAGTTATAGTGGCGCTGCTGTCCATTCTGATACATCAATCAGTCTATCTGTAAAAAAAGACAACCTTTAGTTATTAAAGATTTTCAAAATGCAGTTTAAAATCTTTCCAAAAGCTTCAACTGATATTTGTACATAATTTCAAACATAAATTAAAAAGACTATATCGTAAGATTTTCTTAGATACCTAAAAAATCAATATATAAGTTTTAAGTACTGTATACTTTGTATTGCAAAAATCCAGCGATTGATGCCTATTTTAAATTACATACTAGCATAAATTCTATGCAACAAAAATTACACAATGATTATATAAACAATTCGCAACTATTGATTTCTGTAAGTAGAATTAGTAACAATTCACAATTGTACCAATGCTTTTGACGATTGATCAAAAAATGTATAACTGTTTTATTGCCTAATTTAAGGATAATAAATTAGGGGCTTCCTTGTTGGATAGATAAGTAAGTGTATACCTTATGTATTCCCAAGTATTTATGCTAAGCATCAGTATTAATTTTTTTAATATTCAGTATTTTAAGTTTAAGGTATCTGTATAAAAGAAAATTTATTTGCGGTCTGGATTCGTCATTAGAAAACTATTTTTATGCAGACTTAATACTTTTAGTGTTAATGGCATTTGCTTTGATTTATGATTAAACCTGTACAAAGATGTTATGAAAAACTCACTATGGTTCTACGTACTGGTGAGAGTATTAAAAATCGTGGAAAAATTTTACATTGAATATCGAAATTTTGTTGATATTAGTCTTAAAGAAAAGCATAAAGTAAAATTAAAGTCTTGTATTTATTACATTAAAATATATTGCCATGCCTTAAAATTTTCTGAGCTCGCATAAAACTATTACAGCTTGCTTTTATGTAGTTTAACTTGCAATTTACGATCCTAATCGAGTCCGCAAAATAGTTCACATGTTTAAAATACAGTCTTGTTTTGTTGCGCTTTGGGCCGAGCCTGTGAATTATTTTCAACCAAAATTTTTACGAGACTAAGAGGTTTAATAATCTCTAACGCGCCAATAAACTTTCGCTCATGCAATGAAGCTTGCGTCGTTTTAATGCCGTATTTCATTCAAGTTCTAAATTACTATTTTTTATGTCTTTACTGTTCAAGGTGGGAAATGCTAGGCCCATGCAATAATGGTAGATTAAGCCAACTGCAATAGGCTATTGCTGGTATTTGGGGATCGCATCAAGTAATTGATGCAGTTTTGTAAAGGAAGTTAATTACATGTAATAAAGGAAAGCAACAAAGACTTCAATCTAAAACGTGAAAATTTTCTTTATTAAGCAGTAATAACAAACATTTTAGTCTTAAAATATACTCTGATCAGCCGATAACTAAGTCTCGATGTTTCAAACATGTTAAAATTGAATTTTCTACACATCATAGCACAAAAACGTTTTAATGCGTTGTTTAATATCGACTATGATGCTCGAATATGTACATTGCTCTGGTTTAAACTGGTATCAAATGATTTTTTTATTATTGTAATTTTATCGACCTTGTGTTCGTGTTCTCGAAGATCATTATGATAGAGTCATGCATCGCTTGTGATTGTGAAATACGGCATAGCTCTCTTTTAGATTGCTCTGACTTTAACTGGCATTAAACATAATAAATAATAATGACACTCAGTGTTGATTGGCACTAGCGCGCACACGCATTAAACATATATAGGATTTAAATAAATAAAAATTAGTAAATGCTAGAGATCCGAATATTCATTTCACTATACATATCTAGGACTCAAATGGTAATATGACATTCTAAAAAGCTTAAAAATGCGTTATAACTTATTACTAGGCCAAGGTCCCCCTAGTTATTTGCTAGTCAAAATGAAAGAAATGCTAACATTTGGTCTACAGTCCATATTCCAATAGCAAAAAAGTTCAAAAGGACATGTCCTTTGTGGCATTTGTAGGCCTAGCATGCAACAAGGTCAATAGCAATATTGCAATAGAATCTATTAGCTATTTGCAGGATTTGCTTGCTGTTGCTGTACCTATGGTTAACTAATGTTAAGTTGGAATGGCCTAGCATGTTATGGACATGGAGTCATTGTCCTTATTTTTTAGTTTTTCCTAATATAGTATTCTTAATATAGTTTATAGTTCTTAATATAGTTTTTAGTATATTCTTCTTGAAATTTAAATGTGATTATTATTACTACTTTTTAATAATTTATTTTGATGAATTTGCATAAGCTTTGTATCATATAGATTATAGCTAACTATCTTTACAATGCCCATCAATTTATATTGCTAACTTTATGGCCAAAATATAATTTATGTAATTATAATAAATAACTATATTAAGTAGACTACTTAAATTATATTTACAATAAGTTGTTTATGCTCACAATATTTTAAATACTTCTCTATTATATCTATTACATTTTAGTAGGCCTATATATCAATAATTACCACACTGCAGCCAAGGGTCATTTTTGCAGATCGTGACTAGCATAATTGCACATTTTTCTAGTAAACCCAAGTGTCCAAACCTTAGAATTCATGCTCTTGGTAAATGGTAGGAATAACTATGAGTGTCTTTAGACACTAAAAATGCCTTGTCATCTAGTTAGTCCACATTACAATGATATTTTCTTGGTGCAAATGGTCTTAGATTTGGTGAACTTGATAGGGGTATCTGGCAGTTAAACCCTTGTTTGCAATAGCTAGGGACTAATTATAGTTACTATTTTAAATTTATGGCATTAAAACTGTTTCTAAACAAAAATTTTGTGAACCTTAAAAGGTTTTATCATTACTTATTATTTTATGCTTGAATGTCTATCTATTACTTTTTAAGGATAACAGCATTTTTAGATTGGCTCTACTTTGGTTTTATGCATTTTATAATATAAAAATTATATGTTTAAATTTATGAAGAAAATAGCTTTATTTTTTCAATAAATATACTAATATTATATTGCTAAAACAATTTCAGCTCTTTGCACTAGGAAATGCAACATGCTTTATTAACAAAAGCAAAGCAACCAGGGCTATACCTAAGATGCTACTATAGGTAAGCAATCAGAAAAGCTATCTGCCTCCAATTTTATAATAGTTTTCTAATTCTAATTTTATAATCAGCATAAAAACTGCCTATTTTAGAAGCAGCTGTGTATACCATCAGCTTCGCAGTAATGGCCATCTTCCTGTAGCTATTTTGGCGCAACAACAAGTTCCACCACATCGCCCGCCTGTATTGTCCAGATTTCATCAAAGAACATTTGTCTTCTATCATACTACTTATGAGAGTAGTATTCTCAGTAGTTGCAGAGCATTCAATGGCGGCAATTTGCTTCCAATTCGCTTATACAGCAGCAGTAGTAGCAGTTCAGACAAAGACGAGAAAGCTCCAGTTGCACGCCCCAACCAGACCAAGCCCTCGTTGCCGGCCCGAGTTTGGCATGAAATTGTGCACTATTGGAATGGCATGCGCCTGCTAGTGCTAGAAATTCGTATTGCCACTAGGATTGGGTTCAAATATCTGCGCGGCAAGAGTATTACTAGACGCGAGAGGCGTCATTTTGTTCGCACAGTTGCCGACCTGTTCCGCATGGTGCCATTCCTATTCTTCATTGTGGTGCCATTCATGGAGCTTCTGCTGCCATTTTATTTGAAATTTATGCCCTTCATGCTGCCTAGCACGTTTCAGGAGAAGGACAAGGAGGCTGAGAAACTGCGTCTGAAATTGAAAGCCAAATTAGAGACGGCTAAGTTTCTTCAGGCTACGCTGAAGGAGGGATTTCAGACTGAGAATGCTACTGACGAGGTGATTTTTCCCCTTTTATCAACCTAAATATGGCATTTTGAGTACTTTATTGCTGGTGTAAACACTTGTCAACTAAATAATTGCTAGTCATTTGTTAACTCACTGTAACTGCTACTTACTATTACTTCTGATGGTCCTACGTTATTTCAACTGTCTTCCTCAAAGACCGTTAATTATGGATCTGTCAACTTGAAATGCCTGCTATAGAGCTACCTACATTTCTCTGAAGACTACTTCTACCTACGTCGTACTGCATTTCGTGAAAGTGTCTTCCGCTACTTGTCCCTGTCTTTTTAAAAACCTTTTTTTAAATAACATTTTCTACCTAGCTGTCTTTTTTAGAAAGCCTCTTCTACCTAGCTGTCTTTCTTAGAAAACCTCTTCTACCTAGCTGTCTTTCTTAGAAATCCTCTTCTACCTAGCCGTCTTTCTTAAAAAACCTCCTCTACCTAGCTGTCTTTCTTAGAAAACCTCTTCTACCTAGCTCTCATTCTTAGACAACCTCTTCTACCTAGCTGTCTTTCTTAGAAAACCTCTTCTACCTAGCTCTCATTCTTAGACAACCTCTTCTACCTAGCTGTCTTTCTTAGAAAACCTCTTCTACCTAGCTGTCTTTCTTAGAAAACCTCTTCTACCTAGCTCTCATTCTTAGACAACCTCTTCTACCTAGCTGTCTTTCTTAGAAAACCTCTTCTACCTAGCTGTCTTTCTTAGAAAACCTCTTCTACCTAGCTGTCTTTCTTAGAAAACCTCTTCTACCTAGCTGTCTTTCTTAGAAAACCTCTTCTACCTAGCTGTCTTTCTTAGAAAACCTCTTCTACCTAGCTGTCTTTCTTAGAAAACCTCTTCTACCTAGCTGTCTTTCTTAGAAAACCTCTTCTACCTAGCTCTCATTCTTAGACAACCTCTTCTACCTAGCTGTCTTTCTTAGAAAACCTCTTCTACCTAGCTGTCTTTCTTAGAAAACCTCTTCTACCTAGCTGTCTTTCTTAGAAAACCTCTTCTACCTAGCTCTCATTCTTAGACAACCTCTTCTACCTAGCTGTCTTTCTTAGAAAACCTCTTCTACCTAGCTGTCTTTCTTAGAAAACCTCTTCTACCTAGCTCTCATTCTTAGACAACCTCTTCTACCTAGCTGTCTTTCTTAGAAAACCTCTTCTACCTAGCTGTCTTTATTCACATGCTCTCAACCTGCTATTTAGCTGCCGTTCAATAACTTCATAGTCTTTGTTCAAGTCCATAACTGACGCGTCGAAATTCTCAGGTTCGTCAATCGCTGGACGATTTTCGAAAATTTGTTGAAAAATGCAGCACAGCCGGTCGTTACGCAACAACAGACGAATTATTGCGCTTCTCTCGCCTATTCGCGGACGAATTAACTTTAGATAATTTGGAACGGCCTCAGTTGGTTGCCATCTGCAAACTGTTGGAGGTGCCTGCCGTTGGTTCCAAAGCTCTGATCGAATTGCAATTAGAGATTCGATTGCGCCAGTTGCACGCCGACGATCGGCTAATTCAGTCCGAAGGATTGGACAAGCTGAACGTGGCCGAGCTGCAGGCGGCCTGCCGAGCTAGGGGCATGCGCTCGCTGGGCCTGTCAGAGGAGAGACTGCGTCAGCAGCTCACGCAATGGCTAGATTTGCATCTCAATAGCAAGGTTTGTTGGTTTGGTTTAGTGAGAGGCCTAGATTTATAATATTTTGATCGTTTATCAGTAACAAAATTTAATGAAGTTTTGACTAATTAGCTACTTAGCTATTAAAGTAGTAAATGGTTTCATTTTTTTGAAAGAAACCATGAAAACTAGATTATATGATGTTACATAATAATTTTTTTTACCAATACAGTGCCATTTGGTACGTGTCATTAGGCCATACACGGTGCAGTATTAGGTAATACACAGGGTCATTGGGTAATGCACAGGGTCATTGGGTAATGCACACGGATCATTGGGTAATACACAGGTCATTGGGTAATACATAGGGTAATTGGGTAATACACGGATCATTGGGCAATACACAGGTCATTGGATAATACACAGGGTCATTGGGTAATACGCAGGGTCATTGGGTAATGCACAGGGTCATTGGGTAATGCACAGGGTCATTGGGTAATACACAGGGTCATTGGGTAATACACAGGGTCATTGGGTAATACGCAGGGTCATTGGGTAATACACATGGTCATTGGGTAATGCACAGGGTCATTGGGTAATACACAGCGGCAGTGGGTAATACACAGGGTCATTGGCTAATACACAGGGTCATTGGGTAATACACATGGTCATTGGGTAATGCGCAGGGTCATTGGGAAATACACAGGGCCATTGGGTATTGCACAGGGTCATTGGGTAATACGCAGGGTCATTGGGTAATACACATGGTCATTGGGTAATGCACACGGATCATTGGGTAATACACAGGTCATTGGATAATACACAGGGTAATTGGGTAATACACGGATCATTGGGTAATGCACATGGTCATTGGGTAATACACAGGGTCATTGGGTAATACACATGGTCATTGGGTAATGCACATGGTCATTGGGTAATACACATGGTCATTGGGTAATACACATGGTCATTGGGTAATGCACAGGGTCATTGGGAAATACACAGCGGCAGTGGGTAATACAAAACATTAATGGGTGATACACAACATCAATTGTCATTGACCTGTCATTGTCTTGACAGGTGCCGACCTCTCTGCTGCTGCTGTCCCGCTCGCTGCACTTCCCCGACTCTCTGGAACCCGAGGAGCTTCTACGCAAGACCATTGCCGCCCTGCCTCATCGCGCGGTGGCCTCCGTTGAGGCGAGCAGCGCCGGCGCCGACAATCGGGTCCGCCTGGCCGCCCTGAAATCTGCCGACGCCGACGTCGCAAAAGAGGCTGCGGAATTGGCCGCCGCCGAGGCTGTCGCTGACGCGGCTGATGGCAAAGTTGACGATACAGATAAATCGCGGGGTGTTGTTGGCTCCGGCGAGCTCAGGCAGTTGGAGTCCGCTATTAGCGAGGTGAGCATTTTCTGTGGGTCATTCTGGGCTGGTGGGTTAGGGATTCTGAGTTGGTAGGTCAGGGATTCTGAATTGGTGGGTCAGGGATTCTGAGTTGGTGGGTTAGGGATTCTGTTTTGGTAGGTCAGGGATTCTGAGTTGGTGGGTTAGGGATTCTGTTTTGGTAGGTCAGGGATTCTGTGTTGGTGGGTCAGGGATTCTGTGTTGGTGGGTCAGGGATTCTGTGTTGGTGGGTCAGGGATTCTGAGTTGGTAGGTCAGGGATTCTGTGTTGGTGGGTCAGGGATTCTGGGCTGGTGGGTCAGGGATTCTGTGTTGGTGGGTCAGGGATTCTGTGTTGGTGCGTCAGGGTTTCTTGGTTGGTGGGTCAGGTATTCTGAGTTGGTGGGTCAGGGATTCTTGGTTGGTGGGTTAGGGATTCTGTTTTGGTAGGTCAAGGATTCTGTGTTGGTGGGTCAGGGATTCTGAGTTGGTGGGTCAGGGATTCTGTGTTGGTGGGTCAGGGATTCTGAGTTGGTGGGTCAGGGATTCTGAGTTGGTGGGTTAGGGATTCTGTGTTGGTGCGTCAGGGTTTCTTGGTTGCTGGGTCAGGTATTCTGGGCTGGTGGGTCAGGGATTCTTGGTTGCTGGGTCAGGTATTCTGAGTTGGTGGGTCAGGGATTCTTGGTTGGTGGTTCAGGGATTCTGAGTTGGTGGGTCAGGGATTCTGTTTTGGTAGGTCAGGGATTCTGTGTTGGTGGGTCAGGGATTCTGAGTTGGTGGGTCAGGGATTCTGTGTTGGTGGGTCAGGGATTCTGAGTTGGTAGGTCAGGGATTCTGAGTTGGTGGGTCAGGGATTCTGAGTTGGTGGGTTAGGGATTCTGTGTTGGTGCGTCAGGGTTTCTTGGTTGCTGGGTCAGGTATTCTGGGCTGGTGGGTCAGGGATTCTTGGTTGCTGGGTCAGGGATTCTGTGTTGGTGCGTCAGGGTTTCTTGGTTGCTGGGTCAGGTATTCTGAGTTGGTGGGTCAGGGATTCTTGGTTGGTGGTTCAGGGATTCTGAGTTGGTGGGTCAGGGATTCTGAGTTGGTGGGTCAGGTATTCTGAGTTGGTGGGTCAGGTATTCTGAGTTGGTGGGTCAGGGATTCTGAGTTGGTGGGTCAGGGATTCTGTGTTGGTGGGTCAGGGATTCTGAGTTGGTGGGTCAGGGATTCTGTGTTGGTGGGTCAGGGATACTGTGTTGGTGGGTCAGGGATTCTGAGTTGGCGAATGCAAACCGTAAACTTTGCAGGTCGCAGGCGAGCGCCTACTACAAGACCAGGCAGTGCGCGACCTGAAAGAATTGCAAGCCAATGCGGCGTCTACGGGTTCGACAACGGAGGGGGCGGCGGCCACGTCGGCTGCCAGTAGTGGCTCAACGACGAGCCCGACGTCGAAAGCGGAGGCTCTGCTTAGCAGGAAGCTGAGCCGTCTAGTTGGCGAAATCGACGACATGATGACCAAAGTGCAACTCGAGCAGCAGGATCTGGAGCGAAGAATTCGCGAACAAATTGAGCCCGAAGCGTCCGACAAGCTGGCCGAACAGTTGCTGTCGTTGAACGATCTGCAATTGGCTTTGAAACGATTCCAACGGAATCCTAACGACAATCAGTGGGAGAAAATTTTGCCTCTCTTAGACGAGGATAACGACGGAAAAATTGAAATTCATCACGTCACTAAGGTGCAAATTAAAATATAAAGAGTTGTTTTTAATATTTATTCCTAACCGGTATTTCTGCTTGAATTAGGTTTTTTATTTATAAATTTAAAGTCAAAACTGTTCTAGATTCTACCTCTAAATGTACACACGCGGATCAATAACTTCCTACCCTAAATGTACACACGCGGATCAATAACTTCTTACCCTAAATGTACACACGCGGATCAATAACTTCTTACCCTAAATGTGTACACACGTGGATCAATAACTTCTTACCCTAAATGTACACACGCGGATCAATAACTTCTTACCCTGAATGAACACACGCGGATCAATAACTTCTTACCCTAAATGTACACACGCGGATCAATAACTTCTTACCCTAAATGTACACACGTGGATCAATAACTTCTTACCCTAAATGTACACACGCGGATCAATAACTTCTTACCCTGAATGAACACACGCGGATCAATAACTTCTTACCCTAAATGTACACACGCGGATCAATAACTTCTTACCCTAAATGTGTACACACGTGGATCAATAACTTCTTACCCTAAATGTACACACGCGGATCAATAACTTCTTACCCTAAATGTGTACACACGTGGATCAATAACTTCTTACCCTAAATGTGTACACACGTGGATCAATAACTTCTTACCCTAAATGTACACACGCGGATCAATAACTTCTTACCCTAAATTTACACACGCCGATCAATAACTTCTTACCCTAAACGTACACACTCAAGACTTCTTTCTCCTAATGTACACAAGCCAGCCAACAGATACCACTTTATGTACACTAGCCTTCTAAAGTTTTCTACCCAAACTGTGCAGTTGAAGTCAAACGACAGTTCTGAGAATTAATTTCGTAGATTTATTTGATACTTATTATTTTAGCATTAAATACATCATCCTCGGCTATGCACGATCGTTTTCTAACCGCCCATTTAATGTTTTTTTGTCAATCAAGATGCCAAAATAAAAAAACCCCTCCTCACTCTGTCAGGTAATCGAAATGCTCGGCTCCGATAATTCTAAACTGAGCTCCAGCGATCTGGCCAAACTGCTTGAAGCCCTCGACAAGGAGCGACTAATTATGGCTAAGGATGCCACGACTAAAGCGGAGGCTGGGGCCACAGTCAAGCGGCCACATATAGCTGATGCTGGATCTCGGGATAAGACTGTATAAACCATTTTTTAGCTGCTGGGATTAATTTTCTTAGCGATGGAAGTTTGAATTTAAAGTTTTATTGCCTTCAGCACCTACTGTAACTATAGTGCAATTTTTTGTCTGCGTAAATTTTTTTCAGTTTCAATTTATTTGGTTCTGTATGCATTCTATATGTATACAGCCAATCTTGCGCTAACCAAGCGCTAAAATATCTAAGCAAATAAAATTGCAATTATTTGTTTCAAATTTTTTCCTTAAACAATCCTTTTTCTGAGTTCTAAGTACTTTCGGCGAGGATTGCTTTGGCTAAGATTTGGGGGTTGTGTATTTGTTTAGCCGATGCAACCGAAGCCGCTGCTTGGTAGTGATGCATTATTTGTGAATTCAGATCTTGTAGCAGTTGATTAATTTACTACTGTTTTAGTTTACTTATTTGATTCGATTTTCTTTTTTCCCATGGCTATTAGAACCCTAGCCCATAGCCTATTACAGTACCTCAACTGATAAATTAAAACCCCTAGCCTAATGAACGGAGGTCATAAAACCTATATTGTTGGGCGTACACACGACAGTAAAGAAATTTTACCCTTTGTGTACAAACGCTATTTAATATTGGTTCAAAGTTTCGCGGAGCGAGAGCTTCGGTTAACCAACGTACACACGCTGGGTAACAACTTCTATCCCCTAATGTACGCACGCTGTACAAAAATGTCTATCCCTTAACGTACACACGCTAGACAAAAAAACTTTTACCCTTTAATGTACAAACGCAGGTTAACAATTTCAATTTACATTTTTGTGAAGAGCAAAACTCAAATCCAACAAAGATTTATTAAACTGAATTGTATTTTTTCAATGGATTTGTTTTCGCACACTGCTTTTCGTCAGGCTTTTATAGCCAGCTTTCGATCTGCACGTTTGTTCAATAGTTTAATTCTGTTTAATTATTTAGCGTTTCCTCGTGACCAGACTGACCAGAGCAGACAGCCATGGGTTGAATTGTTGGTACAAGCTGGAACCTATGGAACCGACCCTATTACTTTGTAATTATTTATCTGGATCAATAATTTATATGTATGTTTTTATATTACTGTAATATCAGTAACATTACAAGTGTAAAAATACAGATGTCAATTTATGTTAGACAAGCAATTTATGGAATTAACTAATATTTGGTTTCCTCCGAATTTTCAGCATTTATCTTGTTTTTATTGTCTTTAAATTGATTTCACGGGGAAAGAAACTAAGAATGGTACAAGTCTGAGGGCCCGTATGAGGGGAGCGAGTGGCTCGGCGGTTTAGCGCGTCTGCCTTGTGTGCCACTGGTCCCAGGTTCGACCCCGCGTTGTAGGTTGTCTATTTTCCCTAGCGCTGTTTCGTGTGCAGGGTCACATTAATTTGGGGCCTTGTGCACAAATTGGTTGGGCTATGGGCCAGTTGTGCAATTTACGCCCACGAGGGCAACCCCCCAAGGCATAGAGAGTGTACATTCCTGGAATTGCCGGTTTGTACACCCTATGTGAGTGCGTGACTGGGTGCCGGCCTGTGTGTGTGTCTATGCCTGCACGCCGTATTCAGTGTGACTGAACGCGCTTCAGGAGTCAGTGCAATGGACAGTCATGCCCAGTCGCTGGTTGTGGGACGATGTCGCTTTAAGCGTCAAAGTGCCTACAGCCCTCCTGCAGATTTAGCTTTTTTAGAGGGCCCATATGGGAGCACCCCATTTGCTGGCGCGGCCGACGTTTGCCAACGTTAGAATTTTTTCAACGCAAAATTAACGGTTTTTAGCGAAAAAAATCTTAGCATCGATAATTTTATGATGACGCACGAAGACAGCCGCCAAATTTATTATTAACTAACGAATTGCGTCAGCAGAATATTCGATCCATTAAAACAAATCTCCTCCCAAAACAAGAAATACAAAAGGGAAAAATGAAAAGCATCGAATAACTAACTGAAACACAGCGGCCACCATCCCGTCAGTTAACAATAATTGCTAATCACTTTAATCGTCAAAATGCCGTTAGCAACCAATTTAGGCGTCAGAATTCAAACGCCAGAACGATTAGCCAACGAAAAAACCTGAAACAACAAATTTTTTAAATGTTAGCTTTCAAAGCAAAAATTTTTTTTGAATAAGGCGGATTAAAGTGGACACAGAATGAATTTAATTTTTTTCATATCCTCCGGGAGAAGACGCGGTTTTGACGTTGCTTTTTCCGAGCCACTTGCTTTTCGCGTCATTATTTCGACCAAAAAAATTAACGCAAATGTTTCTTTTGTTATTCGATAGTCTTGACGTTGCAATTCTGACGTTGATTTCTAAACTTTCTCTGGCATGTTTTTTTATCTCCCTGCGCCAAATCTGTAGTCTCCCTTCTCTGCTCCCTTAGATATCTACCCTAAATTTGATTGAATGTAAAATCTCTAGCCTGCCTATATTAGACCCAATCTGGTCTTCAATACTCGTATATGCAATTCTCTCAGAGGGGGGCGAGTGGCTCGGTGGTCTAGCGCGTCTGCATTGTGTGCCACTGGTCCAGGTTAGATCCCGTGCTGTAGGTTAATGGCTTTTTTCCCTTGGGCGGCTTTTTGTGCAGGGTCACATTTATTACGAGCGTAGTAACGATTCGATTCGAATTTGGGGCCTGTGCACGAATTGGTTGGGCTATGGGCCAGTTGTGCCATTTACGCCCACGAGGGCAATCTCCTAAGGCATAGAGAGTGTACATTCCTGGAACTGGGTGCCGGCCTGTGTGTGTATGTGTGTGTGCATACCGTATTCAGTGACTGAACGCGCTTCAGGAGTCAGCGCAATGGACAGTCATGCCCAGTCGCTGGTTGTGGGACGATGTCGCTTTAAGCGTCAAAGTGCCTGCAGCCCTCCTGCAGATTTAGCTTAGTTTTTATCAATTCTCTCAGTCTGCCCAAAATTCTATCCAAAAAGACATTTCTTTCTATTCTGATCAATATGTATTGAGGTGGCAGTACTTGCGTGCTGCAGTTGCTGCTTGCTTAGTTATTCAAATTTTTAATCATGTTTCGTACAAGCTGAGCTGCGTGGTTGCATGTGTTGCTTGAATAAAATTTCTATGCATTTATTCCGATTACGTTTTTCGTGTGTGAAAGAAGTGCTCTCGGAGAAGCAATACCTAATTGAAAGCAATCAAAATTGAATTGAAGTGCCTGCTTTCCTCCAAATTGATCCCCAGTTAGTATTATTATCCATTACCATGTTGGTTTTCTTAACATGGCATTCAAACTATTCACAAGTTCTGAGAGGCCTGCAGAAATAAACGCCGAGTATTTTCAACTTTATCAATCTGCGGATGCAGCAGGACCCAAACGGTCAGTCAGGTCGGTGTATAGGGCAAAAGCCGCGTGTTGCTGTCCCAGCCTCCCCAAGTCCCCACCTCATCCAGCGGTGATGCCTAATTGGCTAACGAAGCGCTTATAATTACAGGTGACGCCCAGCTCGAGTTGAAGATTCGCGTGGCGCAGTTTTCGCTAAATTTTAATTTCCCATCCAAGGAAGCTAATCAACTTGCAGGTAAGTGAAAGCCAAAATTGTAAATCTTCAATTCATCTAAACGTTATGTAACTAGAGGTCCATGGAAATTCCAATGCTTAAGTCGATTATTATTCAATACCGAATTTCCAGGTGTTACCAATGGCAACCAAATTGCGAATGCTCCAGCTGACTGTAATTCTGATTTTTCTAGTCCTGACTGCTGTCCAGAGCAGCGCCCAATATAGTGAGCTGGAAGAGCCTGGATGGCTTGATGAAGCTGCGGAGTCTGTTGGTGAACGATTCGATGCAATAGGGTGAGTTATTGAATTTCGATTGTCTTCATAAATTGTCTTGAGGCATTGATAACTGGACAACAATTGCAGCCAATCTTCTTTAAGCAAGCATCCCTGGCCCGAATTTCAGTAAAAAAGTTGTGAAACGATTGAGCTCCGACCACCGCATTGCCGATTTGCTGGAATCAATTCGCAAAGCGGAAGCTGCCGCTGCCAACGGTGGCGGGCTGTCGTCCTTTCCAGGCGGAGGCGGTCAGTATGGCATCGATTTGAAGGCCAGGTGAGAATAGGGTAATTTTTGTTAGAATGATATTCGCAAAAAACCTAAATCTCTTCCCCATTTTGTATTTTCAGCGGACGTCGCCGGCGCTGAATGTTTAATTTTTCGGCCTAAATAGGCAACCGAAAGTATTTAGCGGATACTTAATTAACAAATCAGTGATCTTGGTTATTAGACTTAATCAATCATATTTCTATTCTAGGCTTTTTTGCAGCTGTTTAAGTGCCCACCTTCAACAATTACCTCTTACTCTTATCTAACTTATTTTTAGACCAGATTTCAAAGAAGTTAGTAGCCAATCAGAGAGGTGGCCGGTTCTATGTACATAGAGTGGGAGACAGAGACTAGCGGAGTGAGGTGGGAAGTTGGATTGCAGCGTACAGAGGGGTAAAAAACTATTCAAGTTCAAGAAGTGTGACTGCACAGCATAAGGCTCAAGTTGTGTGATGGTGCTTGCCCGCCGTATGTCCTTATAAAAAGCGACAAAAAGAAACAGACAGGCTCACTGGAGCGAGATGGTACCATATCAATAATTATATAAATTAATGAAATTAATTAAGATGTACCTCTGCGTTCTGCATTCGTCCAGCCGAAGTTAAATTATTAATCTTTCAAAGGCAAGAAGAGCGCAAATAGAAGCATCGTAAAATTAGGATTGTCCTATAAAACGCGCCAGACAATTTTAAAAAATTCTTGTGTCTGCTAATCAAAACGAAAGATCTTTTTGAAAATAAAAATAGCTTTCCCGTGTCGATTATATCTTTCGTTTGGTGCTTTCGCTTTTTTATTTCTTTCCAACACTGCATTGCGTTTAAGATAGAATCGAGGCTTTTGTAAATTAATATAAATTTCTAGAAAACTTGTGGAAAGTAAGCTTCGACCTAGTTACCTTGAATTCAATGTGTATGTTACGAGGGGTGATCAAAAAGTTCTGCAACCTTTTGACCTTGCGTCAAGATTACTGGACTGATCCCACTTAAAATTGACGCTATGTAAGAAAAATTTGTATTTTATATCACTCTCGATTTTCAAGTCATTTCATCAATCCATTCCAACTTGGCTGACAGTTTACCATAAGCAGTTTTTTGCTTGTGCGTTAAACTGTGAAAGTCAGCTTTTGTTTCATAGTATTTTTTTCCGTGCAGCATGGCAACAGATCTTCTGACATGCACATGTATTTTACCACTGTTTCTACAAATTCCGCCTTGTCATTTCACACCATCGCCAGGCTTGTGTGTCATTGGGTTGATGCACAGTCAAGTTTTAATGGCAAGTGAATGTCTGGTCAAACCTTGACATCCGTGACCGAGACATCGATTCACAATTATTCTCACATACTTCAACCTTCAGGGAGATATGGCGGTGGAAAATCTTCCTTAGCAAGTTACTGAGGAATTTTAAATGCTTAAGTGAAGTTTCTTGCCTATGCTTTCGTAGGGGAGGCATGAAAGGGGATAAAACCGGCGCGGCGACAACAGATGCGTCGAATGCTGCTCCTCACACAGCGAGGAAGACTGGAATGCTTATGGAGGAAAAAAGGGTTCAGCTGGTTCTACATCCACCTTACTGGCTTACATTGACCCATATGACTCCACTGTATTCTCAAAACTGAAAGCTGCTACTCATGGAAGACCTTTTTTAGAGCGCTCAAGAGCTGAGATAAGTGCTCAAATCAGAGTTGCAGACACTGAATGCAATCCATTATCTTAGCTACTTCCAGATGCGTCAAAAGCGACGGAAGCGGTGCATAGAAGCTGATGAGAGATAGCTTGAAGGAATGTAATGCTGATTGTGTGCACAAAATTTATTCGAGTCACATTATTAACTCACTTGCAGAGCTTTTTGATCACCCCTCGTACATTTGAATAAAGTGACTAAGCTAGGAAGAAGTCTTTAAACATCTATGAAATAACGTATGACGGTTGCTTAACTATTCATACTACTCAATGTTCGAAAAACAAGTAGCTAACTTGTGAAAAAGATTGATCGGCGCTCAAACTTCAAGGTCAATGGTTATCATTGGCACAGTTTTTTGTAGAAGCTGCATGTAAAAATTAATAATTTACAACTTTGAAATGCGCACGTGTTCAAGGCGCAGTAATTTTTCGGGTAGCCAGTTGTTTTCTATTCCTACAGGCTGGAAAATTTACGAGACTTATCCTTGGCGCAATGACAATCCCCTGGAGGGCTCCATCCCAAGCATGCTCCGCTTAGTGATTAAAGGTCCATGTACATGTGTAATTGTTGGATTGTCAGGTCAAAGCAATTTCGTTGAACATGCAGGACCTCTGAATGATATATACGCTCGTAATCATGGTAACTGTGCGAATTTTAATAACATTTGGTTCGAATGAAGACACAAAAATGGACTATTATATAATTGACGTCAGAAAATGATGATAAAAAAGCTCAAGTAGTTAAAAAGAAAGAAGCTGTGGTAGTGAGAACAAAAGCGCATCTGGAATATAGGTAAACGGGATGAAACCAATGCAGCAAGGCACTTAACTAGTATTTAACTCAACTACGAGCAATCAACTGAAAAATGGCTCAAAGAGAAATAAAGTGAGTACCTGAAATCACTGGGAAGCTGGACATATGGCTATTAGAACTCTACACAAAATTTGCGTCAATGTCTCAGTGAGTTCATATGGTACTGTAAGCCATACGCTCGTATTTATGAAGTAATTGAGTAATTTGGTAGTCGGTCTTGTTCTGTTTACTCCTAAAATGGAGCTCGCATATGGGTCGCTTTCACAACACCGAAACTTCATAAGACCGAAACTTCACAACGCCGAAACTTCACAATGCCGAAAAATCTATTTTAGCCACCTCTTTCATAACACCGAAACTTCACAATGCCGAAAAGCTATTTTACCCGCCTCTTTCACAACACCGAAACTTCATAACAACGAAACTTCATAAGACCGAAACTTCACAACGCCGAAACTTCATAACTCCGAAACTTCACAACACTGAAACTTCACAACACTGAAACTTCACAACACCGAAACTTCACAACACCGAAACTTAACGACGCCGAAAAGTATGGCAAGAGACTGCGTAACACAGAAGCTTGATAACACCGAAACGTCATAACACCGAAAAGTACAGTGTATTAGCTTTATATAGCTTTTCGGAGTTGTGAACTTTCGGTGTTATGAAAAAAAGTGCTTTCGGCGTTGTGAAATTTCTGTGTTGTGAAACCCCCGAAATGGAGCTTGGTAGATATGATGGCACTATAAGTCTTCTCAATAAATATATATGCATTGATGGCAAGTCAATGTCATGTACAGAGTCTCGTAGTTATTGAAGCCTGCCTTGATTACCCTTTTGGGATGCCTTCTCAAGCTCAATCTAAATGGCCGATATGGACATACTCGGCAGTTCGAAGCTCTATTAACGTGGGATGTGGTTTGTTCAAAGCGTGAAAAAGGGACCCATGACTCAGCAGTTAACGATGGTTATCAAGAGCCTATAATCAAACTGATATGAAACTGTGACCTTGAATCAGTTTAAGAAGAGAAGCTTTTTTTCACTTTTTTTGTTCTGCTAAAGCATGTGTGTTCTAAAGATTTCTGGGAAAGTGAATTTTATGGTAATTCAACGTAATAATCTCAATGATTAATTATAACAGTTTTTTTGATCAAGTGCCGTGTATGGGGTAAAATTAAACTAGAGCGATTTTCAGTAAAATAAGGTCAGAAAACTTTAAAGTGACTTCAATCGCTGGTGTGTGTCATTGACAAAGTGTAATTTGCAGGCCCTGATTGGCTGATAAAAGTCCAGTCCAATGGTGCGAGCGAGCTGCAAGTTGGAGCAGCCTCAAAGTAGGGATAACTTTGCTATCGCGCTGGAATCCCACGGCTCTTGCGCCCAGTAAAGTCAACTCAAACACTCAAGCAGTGCTTAAGCTGTGCTTCCGTGATCTGAATTAGAAGAATTTTTCTGATTTTCTGTAAGTAAATCGTTTCAATTATTCAGTTGTACTGTACATGTGATTAATGAATTTGATAAAAAAATGTTGATCACTTTTGCAATCAGTCAGGCAAATTGACACATATCAGTGACTAGCATGACTTACAGAAAGGATTATTTATTAAGGTTAAATTTAATATTTTGAAAGGTTTCGCATTAAATTTGTTTAACCCGTCACGAAAACGCCGGCAGCATCATTTCCTTTGTCGCATTTGCGTCAAGAATTTGTTTTAATACTCGTTCACTTTGAGCTCAAATTTTAAATTTAAATTTAAACGTCAGTCACTAAGCTGAGTCGGTAATGCGCTAATGGAAGGGGCAACATTTGATATTTTTCCTAACGGGAAATCTTCCCTGTCGTTCGGACAGCGGTTAATCCCGATTTTAAACAGGCTTTTTATCTGTCTTGCTTTGATTTGACAAAATCTCAGGCTGAGCCTACTCAAACTTAATCCCATCAAATTTTTTCCTTTGCCTCTTAAATCTGCTCAGTTTTCTGAGAAATAGTTAATCTCCGTTTCATTTTATTAATTTTTACATCTTTCTACATTATTGGCCCGAAATAAAAGGGAAATTAAAATTAAAGCTCTTGATGCTATTTCCAAAATTACACTAATAATGCGGATATTTCCACATAGTAAAAGACTCAATTTAGGCGATACCTGCTTCAATTTTATAGAAATTTCTTCAAATAAAAAACTTTGGAGGCGGTCACTAGGAACAAAAGCATTTTGTATGCTTCCTGCGGGTAAATAATCTTTCCCTTTTAACAACTTTTACTGGCACTTAAAATCACATAATTATAGGATTATGCTCCTAATTTTAGGACCTTTGTCGAGTCGATCCTGCTCCAATGAAGTTCGAAATTGTGACCTTCGCCACCTGCGCTCTTCTGCTGGCTGCCTGCGTCAGCTGCCTGCCTAGCAACTATCCAGACGAGGTAGCGGCTGAGACCGCGTCGGCTGGGGATTACAGGTTTGTAGGATTATTAAGGTCTGATAGGATTGAGGATAGATTGCTAATCTATCCCATGGATGAAGGATCAGAATGGATTGCTAATCTATCCCATGGATGAAGGATCAGAATGGATTGCTAATCTATCCCATGGATGGAGGATCAGAATGGATTGCTAATCTATCCCATGGATAAGGGATCAGAATGGATTGCTAATCTATCCCATGGATGGAGGATCAGAATGGATTGCTAACCTATCCCATGGATAAGGGATCAGAATGGATTGCTAATCTATCCCATGGATAAGGGATCAGAATGGATTGCTAATCTATCCCATGGATAAGGGATCAGAATGGATTGCTAATCTATCCCATGGATAAGGGATCAGAATGGATTGCTAATCTATCCCATGGATAAGGGATCAGAATGGATTGCTAATCTATCCCATGGATGAAGGATCAGAATGGATTGCTAATCTATCCCATGGATGAAGGATCAGAATGGATTGCTAATCTATCCCATGGATGAAGGATCAGAGTGGATTGCTAATCTATCCCATGGATGAAGGATCAGAATGGATTGCTAATCTATCCCATGGATGAAGGATCAGAATGGATTGCTAATCTATCCCATGGATGAAGGATCAGAATGGATTGCTAATCTATCCCATGGGTGAAAGGGGGGCGAGTGGCTCGGCGGTCTAGCGCGTCTGCCTTGTGTGCCGCTGGTCCAGGTTCGACCCCGCGTTGTAGGTTGGCTATTTCCCCTAGCGCGGTTTCGCGCGCAGCTGGTCACATTAATTTGGAGCCTTGTGCACGAATTGGTTGGGCTATGGGCCAGTTGTGCAATTTACGCCCATGAGGGCGACCCCCCAAGGCATAGAGAGTGTACATTGCTGGAACCACCGCTTGTACGCCCTATGTGAGTGCGTGCCTGGATGCCGGCTTGTGTTTGTGTCTATGCCTGCATACCGTATTTAGTGTGACTGAACGCGCTTCAGGAGTCAGCGCAATGGACAGTCATGCCCAGTCGCTGGTTGTGAGACGATGTCGCTTTAAGCGTCAAAGTGCCTACAGCCCTCCTGCAGATTTAGCTTTTTTTTATCCCATGGGTGAAGGATCAGAATGGATTGCTAATCTATCCCATGGGTGAAGGATCAGAATGGATTGCTAATCTATCCCATGGATGAAGGATCAGAACGGATTGCTAATCTATCCCATAGATGAAGGATCAGAATGGATTGCTAATCTATCCCACGGATGAAGGATCAGAATGGATTGCTAATCTATCCCATAGATGAAGGATCAGAATGGATTGCTAATCTATCCCACGGATGAAGGATCAGAATGGATTGCTAATCTATCCCATAGATGAAGGATCAGAATGGATTGCTAATCTATCCCACGGATGAAGGATCAGAATGGATTGCTAATCTATCCCATGGGTGAAGGATCAGAATGGATTGCTAATCTATCCCATTGGTGAAAGATCAGAATGGATTGCTAATCTATCCCACGGATGAAGGATCAGAATGGATTGCTAATCTATCCCATGGGTGAAAGATCAGAATGGATTGCTAATCTATCCCACGGATGAAGGATCAGAATAGATTGCCAATCAATCCCATGGGTGAAGGATCAGAATGGATTGCCAATCAATCCCATGGGTGAAGGATCAGAATGGATTGCCAATCAATCCCATGGGTGAAGGATCAGAATGGATTGCTGATCTAGCCCATGGGTGAAGGATCAGAATGGATTGCTAATCTATCCCATGGGTGAAGGATCGGAAAAGCTTTTGTTGTTCTATTATGTCAGACAGGGGTCGTAAAAACAAAAAGGAGCATTACAAAAATTGAGAACGCATTTGCAATAGCCACAATGACACATTTTTGGTATATCAGGAACTGAGAAATCCTGTAAATCTTGTGTAATAATTCCAGTAAAAACTGCAAAAATGACCATTTTTATTTAACAGTCAAAGCCATGCAAATATTGCCGTACATTTAAAAAACGTACGCTCGCCTGCTACTTCTAGCAAACAATTTGCTTAAAAGGCAGTGGCAGGCACACGGGCCTTAATGAAATATTTACCTTCTCAGCGCCAGGTGATGGTGAAAATTTGTGCGACTAATCTTTCGCTAATACTGGCCTTCCGTTTTGGATGCGCTGGTAGTTCGTGTGAAAATAAAAATTATTCGGAACTGCCAAGCTTTGTCTATTCTGTTTGCTTTTCACTGGTGAAAGATGGACATTTGACAGCTTGCGGGGAAAAATGATTTAGAATAGCAGTTAAGCCCGGAGATTCATATATTGAGGTGCAGCTATTGAGGTGCAGTTATCGAGGTGCAGTTAGTGAGGTGCAGTTATTGAGGTGCAGTTATTGAGGTGCAGTTATTGAGGTGCAGTTATTGAGGTGCAGTTATTGAGGTGCAGTTATTGAGGTGCAGTTATTGAGGTGCAGTTATAGAGGTGCAGTTATTGAGGTGCAGTTATTGAGGTGCAGTTATAGAGGTGCAGTTATTGAGGTGCAGTTATTGAGGTGCAGTTATTGAGGTGCAGTTATTGAGGTGCAGTTACTTGGGTGCAGTTATTGAGGTGCAGCTAGTGAGGTGCAACTAGTGAGGTGCAGTTATTGAGTTGCAGTTATTGAGGTGCAGTTACTTGGGTGCAGTTATTGAGGTGCAGTTATTGAGGTGCAGTTATTGAGGTGCAGTTACTTGGGTGCAGTTATTGAGGTGCAGCTAGTGAGGTGCAACTAGTGAGGTGCAGTTATTGAGTTGCAGTTACTGAGGTGCAGTTACTGAGGTGCAGTTATTGAGGTGCAGTTACTGAGGTGCAGTTACTGAGGTGCAGTTACTGAGGTGCAGTTACTGAGGTGCAGCTACTGAGGTGCAGTTATCGAGGTGCAGTTATTGAAGTGCATTTATCGAGGTGCAGTTATCGAGGTGCAGCTAGTGAAGTGCATTTATCGAGGTGCAGTTATCGAGGTGCAGCTAGTGAAGTGCATTTATCGAGGTGCAGTTATCGACGTGAAGTTATCGAGGTGCAGTTATTGAGGTGCAGTTATTGAAGTGGAGTTACTTGGGTTTAAAATGAGCTTAAGAACAAAATTTTGGTTCAAATAACCCACAATCTCCCTCAACAGGCCCATCCTGAAGCGTCTGAGCTCTGATCACCGCCTTGCCGACCTGCTGGCGTCCATCAACAGACTGGGCTCCGCCAGCGGCCAGTACGGCATCGATCTGGGAGCCAGGTTGGGGCCAAATTTTTTAATATTTTTTTCAGTGCTTTCTTTTCTTCGTTAAAACTATAAATTATTGCGCTTGCATGCACATATACAAGTAAATTTGATTATTACCCTTCACTAGACCTTACTAGCCAAACCTTGACGTTGCCATAGAAACCATTGTTTCAAGACATTGTTTCAGGCGAGCAAACGTAGAGAATTGTTTGATTTACCTCTAAAGTGGCCTAGCCACTCACTGAATTTTGAGCCGCACAAGCCAGCCATCCACTCCAACCCAATCCCAACAGTTTGAATCGGTTCCGCTTGAGTTCGAACTAGTTAATTATTAATTTAAGCTATCAAATTGAGTCAAAAATCTGCCCTGCTCTTTCTGTGTGTGTATCCACCCTAGAATTTTCATTCTAATTCATACAATGTGAACTCGTCCAGAATCCAGCTCTTTCATCTAATAATATTGACTTTTTTACCTTCGACTTGGCTAATTGAACTTGATAAAATCCACATCGCTAACGTGAGCTAGCATTTTCATTCCATTGCCGCTATATCTGATCCTTCAAAAATTGTACCCAGCTTAATTTGATCAATGTCAAGACCGTGATTTCTATTTCATTCGTGTCCGATGTTTTTTTAAGATTTCATTAGATGCACAAGTGCATAATCACGTCTAGCATATATATAGTAAGTTAGACCGCCATGCAGGGGGGCGAGTGGCTCGGCGGTCTAGCGCGTCTGCCTTGTGTGCCGCTGGTCCAGGTTCGACCCCGCGTTGTAGGTCGTTTATTTTCCCTAGCGCGGTTTCGTGTGCAGAGTCACATTTATTTGGGGCCTTGTGCACGAATTGGTTGGGCTATGGGCCAGTTGTGCAATTTACGCCCATGAGGGCAGCCCCCCAAGGCATAGAGAGTGTACATTCCTGGAATTGCCGGTTTGTACACCCTATGTGAGCGCGTGCCTGGATGCCGGCTTGTGTTTGTGTCTTTGCCTGCATACCGTATTTAGTGTGACTGAACGCGCTTCAGGAGTCAGCGCAATGGACAGTAATGCCCAGTCGCTGGTTGTGGGACGATGTCGCTTTAAGCGCTTTAAGGAGATTTAGCTTAGTTAGTTTAGACCGCTATGCAGTCATGGTATTTTAGGTCATTTGGAGCTCTTGTTCTAGCTAGGAAGACATCCGACATCGTTGAAGTCTTTAATCTTTAATGGGGCCAGAATTGGTTACTGCTGGCTTGTTACATCGAGCGGTCCATCCAAGATCGAAGTCGTGTTGCTTGCTAACCAACGCTTATTAAAAACTCGCCAAAACGGAGAGACATCTTCAGACATAAAGTGAAATCAGAGTGGATGACTCACTTTCAAACTTAAAATCGTGCAAAAAACCATCTGAAGTGAGCGTAGCAAGCATTACGAGGTTGAACTGTCCTGGTTTGTATGTTTTTGGTACTGATAGTCAATTGATCTGAAATCTTTGCGGAGGCAGTAAGTGATGAACACTTGGCGTCCTTTTTTAACAGCAGTCGTACTTGATTGTTAGAGAATCAGCTAAGTAAACTTTAAAAAAAGGCTTCTCCACGCATACTGAATACAATTTTCTGAGTTCAACTGAATGTCCTGTTCGCGGACAAAAAATGGCGGATCAATGTCTTCTCCTACGAGATAATGTTCTTTTTTGACGGTTTACTGCTCCAAATAGTTTTTGTTCAGCCTCTGGGAGTCTCCAAGTGATAAACATCACTATTAGGTTTGTCTTTCTTGGGTTAGCGCAATAGCGAGTGGGCCCTACGAGGCAAAACTGGTCAGCTCCTTCTCCAGGGAGTGCGGTCTCCAAATATATATGGAGCCTGGTAGCCTGGAGAACGGCCCTTCATGTCCGATAATATGAACTCAATGGTTCGCTGGAAAAATAAACGAGGCGTTCTTTTTATACTCATCAGTCTTCTGGTGCAAAAGAGGCCACTGGAAGAGTCTATGGTGGACAGGTTTAAGTCTTCCTCTTCTGGCTCGATCTGTTAAAGGACTTAGGAAAAACGAAATTCAACATCTGTGGCTACTGTGCCGAGTACCTGTAGCTGATACGCCAAGTACTACTTAGCAACTGGTAGGTGTAGCAGCTCCTTGTAGTCTTGGTGTGCTGCACATACTCGGACATGTACCAGAGATGGTTTGACTTCGAGAATTCACAGCATGTATGCCGATACGCAGGGCCTATACATGTGTTGGGTTTCGGCTTTGTCGTTTTACCGACGCGGCCTCAGAGCGCCGATCTTATTGCCTATATCGACAACTCTGGCCTCCCATTCCCGATCTCGAGGTCAGCCCCAGGGGTAGCATGATGGATGTGGCGAGCGGCTAGGTCCTATGCTAGGAGAAGACAGCGAGAGACAGACACGGAGATAAAGAAAGGTAGAGAGCCGCCAGCCCCAAAGGGAAGCTGACAGCCCCGCCGCCACCAACTTGTGTGGACTGCATCACCAAACAGCCCTGTCGAAACCAAGTTCCCGACTAATTGAGGCCTGATTTCCACCTACAACTAGTGTCTTTTAGCTGTCAATCTCGAAGTCATAGCCGACTAAGGGACACTGCAGGGACTAGATCGCATGACCAAGGCAGGCTCAGAGAGGACTTTTGCAGGGGGTTCTTGCATGGATCGGATTATGTGGACTCGGAAATGCACTGTTATATTACTAAGAGGAGTGGATAGGGAATATCCCAGCTTTTATCCTCGATGCTTCAACTAACTGCCGCAAAGCGATGAAATGACCTAATTAGCCTCTTCCGAAAGCGCGCCCTAACTACTCTAAAGATTACATTAAGTTACATTACTAATTTGGCTGCCGCTGCGCCCCGAACTGCACTAAAGTACAGCCGAAGCTGAGTCCTCAATCTGGACTCTGATCGCATGAATTACTGACTGACTGGCTGCATGACTGGTCCGCCTTTGGTCCACCATGGCCGGCGCCAGCTAATTTAGCTGCTCATCCGAGCCAGCATGGCGAATAAATAAGGAGATCAAAAAGCGATTAACTGAATGATTTAGCTTTCACACCTAATCACTTGACTGCCTATGATATTGGAGCACTTTAACTACTATTGGCAATATATTATGATTTAAACTCTTACTGCCTCAAGTTAGCACAAAGTAAGCAATAAGCAAATACGCAAATCCCTATTAAGACGCTAAGATGGGGACCGATAGAGACTATTCCCAATAAGGCAAAGTCACGCGATCTCTCACCAAAACCAATCAGATTAATGCACTTTCGATGCCTTCGAACTCCACAGTGGCCGAGGTAGATCTCGTACTCGACCGTTAGTACTTGTCGATCTCGCAGGCAAGGGCCTCTGATGACCTGTCGCTTCTCGATGACTCTTAGCTGATGCTGACACTAAGGCTGATGTTATTCGCCGATGACTTAGGGGGAGGTTCGCAATCTAAAGGGGAAGATACTTGTAGAACTAGGGGCCGTTTGCTCAGTCTCACTGAGGTTCCGGGACGACAAAACGTGTCCGAGACAGCAAAGCGGGCTGAAGATGGAGCGCGCTCGACGGCGCCTTTAAATAGGCGCGGGAGGCGCCGATTTGTTAGAATGATCGCCGAATTTTGCGATTGGTCCAGCCGCATTTGTTAAAACGATCGTGCATTTTTCTGATTGGCTGGCAAGCTAGTCACGTGACCCAACCCCACCAGGTGGTCTCACCAGTCTACCCGGGATCATAAAAAAGATGACAGGTGGGGTCGTAAATCAGCGCAGATGGGGAGAATTTACGAGCAAAATGATTTATGGGTTTTCGCAGCAGGAGGTCCTATGACTTAATAAAAATATGCGCGCAAATCAGCATGAAGAGCAGAAAGTGAAGAAAGTGAAGAGGAAAAGATAATCCTAAATCCCAAGGTACTTTTAGGGGTCGGAAGCTGAGCTGTCAAGAGTTGACAGGAAAAAAGCAAAAATAGAACAATAGGCGGGCTTCCTGAACCCCTCCAGATGTCATAAAAAGAGGCATAAAAAAAGTGGCAGACACGTGACTCACGGGCGCCATCTGGTGCCGAAAACTGTCAGTGGCAAAGGTCAGACAGTCTGGCGCAGAAGATTTATAGCCTAAAAATACCTAGGTACGCGCGTACGGGGGGAACTTTAGAAGCCAGCTAAGATGAGAAAAATTCCCTGCAGGAGCGTCATACTACTCCTGGATAGTAGAGGAAAAGAAACTGCTGTGGGGGAATCTGCGGAGTGAGCGACAAAGTGCGTCCCCATCACATGTATTCCAGACGCATGCAGCTGGTCACAGTGTCCGCAATGTACTTGACCTCGTCAATGGTTGCTTCAGGGTCGTCTTTAACAGCAGAGGCATGAGAGACAGTGGCGCTTTGAAACGAATTTCTTAACTACGGACTAATTTGTTCGATTTGATGCACAACTTAGACGATCTCTACAAAATCTACGATAGCTTCCAGAATTGAAGTTGCTTTTAATTTCATTCTCTGCACAAGCAAATAATTTGTCCGTGTGTGTCTGTCTGCCTGTGTCTTTTTACGAGCGTAGTAGATCCGAGTAGATTGCAGCTTTGTAGTTTTGGATTAGCTGTCATAATTAGCTTTGAAGTATTTATTTATAGCTACTGAACTAATCAATCAACGAGCGCAGAGAGGCTTGTCAGAATGCAGAAACATGACAGGCTCTTAACTGACAACTGTTTAACTCCCTCATCACCGCTTAAATCCAGTTCAAGAAGATTATTATTCCCACGTCAATAATCAGATTAAATCCGTCTCTATATAAAATCTTTCATCATCAGGAAAAATGCTAAATAAAATTTCCGTTTCAGTGGCCGACGAAAGAGGCGCAGCGCTCCGGAGGAGAACTGAAGACCGCGCCGCCTACTGAGCGACTTAATTGGAAGACCAAGTGGAAACCAAATTTTACAATGCTTGCAACTTGATCAGCACAGAACTATACTATAAATTTACTCGAGGCAATACCTTATTGAGCGCGAAACTAATAAAATCATTTAATACGATAAAATAATGTTTTTTTTGCAATGCAAGTTTAGCGTTCACAAAGTGGCTGTACTAATTTTAACTTATACGGTATGTGTCCGCAGTACTACTCTGACCTCGTACTCAGCTCAGCTGGGCCCTGCTCGAGGACAACCCAAATTTTCCCCCTAGAGTTGGGGCTCAAACTTAAGACCTTCCGCTTGATCATAAGGCAGATTGCTTGGGTGTTACTCAGGAGGGGGGTAAAGAAGTGTTTTTTTTCAGTGCAAATTCCAATTGACTGAGCCTGCGAGCTCCACGAGCAGATTTAGTCTAGTAATAAATAATTTAACAATCAAATCTCAGAACAGATTTCTGTTCTAGTCAAGTAAGAAAAAGGAGCCACCCAACCCCCGCGTCTGGCCGAGATAAACGCGTGTGCCTATCGAATATTTGCCAATTTTGGCTAACCACGGGCTGAATTTATAAAAGCCGGAGGCCCAGAAATCTATGAAAAATATTGCTTGTTAATCGAAGCTGATGACATGCGCGCATTGCTTGACAACTAAGAGTCATTCGAGTGCTTTATTATGAGAAAGAATTGCCAAAAAAAGTAAAAAATGAATCTACTCTAAACGACCAAAATCTCTATGTTGGCATAATTTAAAAAAATGATAAAAATAATAAATTAAGACACCCGACTTTTCGATCAGATGTACAGCCTACGGCACAGCCACAGCTAGTTGCGCGGCGCATGCGAGTGCTGTGTACAGCTTTCAGCCTGACGGGCTGGAGGGGCCGCAACACCCACTCTAGATTTACCCAGCTCAAACTGGTACCCAATCTTAGCTGGGTGGACTGAAGCAATGCGGGATTAAGTGTCTTGCTCAAGGGCACAAATTGTCTCCTAGGGCCGGGACTCGAACCCACGACCTTCCGGTCATGAGGCAGGCGCCCTAGCCACTAGGCTACAACAACTTCTGGCATAATTTAAAACACTGAAATCTCTCATATTTAGGATTTTGATAACTGGGATAATTCACTGTCAGAATCTCTTATCTTAGGATAATTAAGTAGAAATCTCCCAATATGGGATAATTTCCATGCAATTATCCCCGACTTGATAATAGCATCTAAATCTCCCAGATACAGAATAAGTAAATAATAAAGACAGAAGACACTAACATACCAAAAAATTAAATCGAAAAACAATATTATTTATTCGGCTGGCAAAGAGCAGCCTGTTAAATAGGTTGGCCAAAAAATATTCAGCTGTAGCTGGCGCATCAAACGCGTGTTGGTTAAATTAGCTAGTCAAACTTTTAAAAGCTTTTAACTATAGAAAAATTAGTCATATTAATTAAATACTAAATATTAAATAGCGAACATTAAAAAAAACTTCAGCAAACGCAAGAACGAAATGCGGATATAAAAATGTTGAGATAATAAAATAGAACTACGCTACTCAATATCAGTAGCAAGGTGGGCAGACGAAGTGTAAAAGCTTATTTTCGTTGCCAGAAAATTACTGCAATAAGGTGGTATAAAAATATTATGTATGAATATATTTTTAAGCACCAATACCAGAAAAATGCAGCCATCTAAAAATTTCAACGCCAAACTTATTGCAAATAAATTTCGGGATAAATATGGATTGCAACAATATACAAATGTGGGTGATGAAAATGAAAACAGTTTAGTTGTGCAGTGCAGGTCATTGTCAACAAACATAATTAACAATAATATTGGGCTGTGCGAAGGCTTGGCGTTTGAAAAAAAACTATACAAAATTTTTTGATGCCATTAACCCATTTGAATCAAACCAAAGTGTTTGACATTAAGAGATGTCCACACCTACTACAAGGGATGTCCACACCTACTACAAAGGATGTCCACACCTAACTACAAGGGATGTCCACACCTACCTACAAGGCATGTCCACACCTAACTACAAGGGATGTCCACACCTAACTACAAGGCATGTCCACACCTAACTACATGGGATGTCCACACCTAACTACAAGGGATGTCCACACCTAACTACAAGGGATGTCCACACCTAATTGCAAGGGATGTCCACACCTAACTACATGGGATGTCCACACCTAATTGCAAGGGATGTCCACACCTAACTACATGGGATGTCCACACCTAGCTACAAGGGATGTCCACACCTAACTGCAAGGGATGTCCACACCTAACTACAAGGGATGTCCACACCAACTAGCTCGTACTAGGGATGTCCACACCTAACTACAAGGGATGTCCACACCTAACTACATGGGATGTCCACACCTAACTACATGGGATGTCCACACCTAACTACATGGGATGTCCACACCTAACTACATGGGATGTCCACACCTAACTACATGGGATGTCCACACCTAACTACATGGGATGTCCACACCTAACTACATGGGATGTCCACACCAACTACAAAGGATGTCTAAAACGACTTCAAAGGATGTCCACACCAACTAGCTCGTACAAGGGATGTTCACACCTAACTACAAGGGAATAATGTCCAGACTTAAATAAAGCCTAACCAAACCAAGCGATGCTGCGAAGAAAGTGACATTAACAATAATTAATAATATGAAGAGTCGAATAGTTTAAACTACATGACAACGTCATCCATAGGCGCAGCAGCAGCAGCGGCAGCGGAAGTAGCAGCTGACGCATCAGCATTATTGTCAGGCTCCGAGCAGTCCATGAAACTGACGTTGCCCGCGCCGCCAGCTGCACTAGCTGCCGCCGACGACAAAGCTGACTGTTTAGTAGCGGCGGCGGCTTGCAGCAGGCCGCATAGCTCGGCGTCCTCGCTGACGATGTGTTTGAGCAGCGAGTGCAGGCGCTGATAGAATTGGTTGAAGCGAAGTCCGCTGCCGGCGGTGCGCCGAAATTCCACCAGAATGTTGGAGTTGCGCACCAGGTACAGGCAGATTTTGAAGGACACAGGATAGGTGCCGGGCAGGGTGGTTGTCACCTGCAGGAGGGGGTGGGTGCGATCGGCTGGATAAGATTACTTCTTGGCCAAGGGACAGAACTTATGGGGTGTCCACACAGAGCCTATGGGGTGTCCACACAGAGCCTATGGGGTGTCCACACAGAGCCTATGGGGTGTCCACACAGAGCCTATGGGGTGTCCACACAGATCCCATGGGGTGTCCACACAGAACCTATGGGGTGTCCACACAGAACTTATGGGGTGTCCACACAGAGCCTGTGGGGTGTCCACACAGAACTTATGGGGTGTCCACACAGAGCCTATGGGGTGTCCACACAGAACTTATGGGGTGTCCACAAAGAGCCTATGGGGTGTCCACACAGAACCCATGGGGTGTCCACAGGGAAAATATGGGGTGTCCACACAGAGTCTATGAGGTGTCCACAGAGAAAATTTGGGGTATCCACAGAGAAAATTTGGGGTGTCCACACAGAGTCTATGAGGTGTCCACACAGAAAATTTGGGGTGTCCACAGAGAAAATGTGGGCTGTCCACCGAGAAAATATGGGGTGTCCACAGAGAAAATTTGGGGTGTACGCAGAGAAAATATGGGGTTTCTATACAAACTAAAAAACCGCTCTCCAACTCACGTGAATGGCGCCCCGGTCCTGCTGAGTGACGCGCAATTCCGGCACTCTGCCGAGCGCCTTCAACAGCTCCTCCTGGGTGGCGGCGGCGTCCGTGCTAGTAAAAAATCTGGTCAACCGCAGGGCCATCCGGTGCAGCCCAATTGGCTGCATCTCGTCCGAGTCCAACTGCGACGCCGTGACGGGACAGGCGGCTGCGGCGGCGGCGGCCGCTGCACTGGCGGGACTATTCACGAAGTCCTGGGTGGCGCAGCCGAGCGGGGCGGCCAGCCTCGCGGGCTGGGTGAATCCGCCAGTCATCTGGGGCGGATTGTTGGCGGCAGCTGCGGCTGCGGCGACGGCGGCTTCGTCCTCGGCCGTTTCAATTGGGGCGGCGAAGACGCCTGGGCTGAGCAGTGCGGGCCCGGAGTAGTTCGAGTCGCCGTCCAGGTTAAAGGAGACGGCGACCGACTGTTAAGAGGGTTGGTGGGTGGAAAGGGGGTGTTGGGGACTTAGGGTTCATGAGCACGGACTGAAGTGCAAACTAGCCGCACTAAACACTCCATAAACTGCAAACTAGCCGCACTAAACACTCCATAAACTGCAAACTAGCCGCACTAAACACTCCATAAACTGCAAACTAGCCGCACTAAACACTCCATAAACTGCAAACTAGCCGCACTAAACACTCCATAAACTGCAAACTAGCCGCACTAAACACTCCATAAACTGCAAACTAGCCGCACTAAACACTCCATAAACTGCAAACTAGCCGCACTAAACACTCCATAAACTGCAAACTAGCCGCACTAAACACTCCATAAACTGCAAACTAGCCAGACTTAACACTTCATAAAATTGCAGTCCCAATAATCATACTGCTGCAAAGAAACTTTATTCACTATTTCATACCTGCGAACTGCTAATCTGAGGCGTCACTCCTCTGGCCCTGGTTGGCTCAGGTAGATCCCTTGATCGAATCCACGGATGCTGGAGCACAGCGTCGCCATAGAGACGCTTACTAGGCCGAAGGTTAAGCAGGCGACGCAGAAAGGTCAATTGTTCGGCGGTGAGTCGATCGAACGGCATGTGGTGATTGTTGCCTTGAACCCAGGAGACGAAATGCGGCTCAGACGAATGCGCCCGCTCCCAGGGCATCTCGCCTGTCAGCATGGCGATCAGCACTACACCGGCTGACCAGTAGTCGACGGGTTCGGCTCTGTAGGGCCTGTCCGGGATGTGCATCTCCGGGCACATGTACGGCTCGGTGCCGGCTGCTCCCACTAGGGTGCGAACTACGCCCTGCGGCGTGCGATTGGGGTGGCCTGATTCTCAGCGTGCTTTGGGGTAGATTCTCAGCGTGGTTTGGGGTAGATTCTTAGGGTGGTTTGGGGTAGATTCTCAGCGTGGTTTGGGGTAGATTCTTAGGGTGGTTTGGGGTAGATTCTCAGCGTGGTTTGGGGTAGATTCTCAGGGTGCTTTGGTGTAGATTCTCAGGGTGTTTTGGGGTAGATTCTTAGGGTGCTTTGGGGTAGATTCTTAAGTGCTATGGGGTAGATTGTCAGGCTGCTTTGGGGTAGATTCTCAGGGTGCTTTGGGGTAGATTCTCAGCGTGCTTTGGGGTAGATTCTCAGGGTGTTTTGGGGTAGATTCTCATGGTGCTTTGGGGTAGATTCTCAGGGTGTTCTGGGGTAGATTCTCGGGGTGCATTGGGGTAGATTTTCAGAGTGCTTTGGGGTAGATTTTCAGAGTTCTTTGGGGTAGATTTTCAGAGTTCTTTGGGGTAGATTGTCAATTTGCTTGGCGGTAGATTCTCAGGGTGGTTTGGGGTAGATTCTTAGGGTGCTACGGGGTAGATTCTTAGGGTGCTACGGGGTAGATTCTTAGGGTGCTTTGGGGTAGATTTTCAGAGTGCTTTGGGGTAGATTCTCAGGGTGGTTTGGGGTAAATTCTAAGGGTGCTTTGGGGTTGATTCTCAGGGTGCTTTGGGGTAGATTCTCAGGGTGCTTTGGGGTAGATTCTCAGGGTGGTTTGGGGTAGATTCTCAGCGTGCTTTGAGGTAGATTCTCAGGGTGGTTTGGGGTAGATTCTCAGCGTGGTTTGGGGTAGATTCTCAGCGTGGTTTGGGGTAGATTCTCAGGGTGGTTTGGGGTAGATTCTCAGGGTGGTTTGGGGTAGATTCTCAGGGTGGTTTGGGGTAGATTCTCAGGGTGGTTTGGGGTAGATACTCAGCGTGCTTTGGGGTAGATTCTCAGGGTGGTTTGGGGTAGATTCTCAGCGTGGTTTGGGGTAGATTCTCAGGGTGGTTTGGGGTAGATTCTCAGGCTGCTTTAGGGTAGATTCTCGGGCTGCTTTTGGGGTAGATTCTCGGGGTGCTTTGGGGTAGAATCTCAGGGTAGTTTGGGATAGATTCTCAGGGTAGTTTGGGGTAGATTCTCGGGGTGTTTTGGGGTAGATTCTCAGGGTGTTTTGGGGTAGATTCTCAGGGTGTTTTGCGGTAGATTCTCAGGGTGGTTTGGGGTAGATTCTCAGGGTGTTTTGGAGTAGATTCTCAGGCGGTTCAGGTCGAGTTTTAAGAATGTTTAATGATAATTAAGGGGAAAAATCAAGGAAGAAAAGCAATAAAAAGAAAATAGGCCAACCTGACTCCGATAGATAGTAGACCAACCGAAATCTGTGACCTTCAACGTACGCAAATCGCCAGTCAACAGGCAATTCTCGCATTTGATATCCCGATGAGCTAGGCCCAGGCTCTGCAGATGAGCAATAGCCCGACAAATCTGTACAAAGTACATCTTGGCCAAGCTGGCCGGTATGCCCACATCCGGGACAATGTGATTGAACAATTCGCCGCCAGTTAACAATTCGAAGAACATAAAATAAGTGTCGCCGTTCTGACGTACGCCAAGAAATTTGCACACATTCTCGTGCGGATTTGATTCCACCAGTTTAAGCATCATGTACTCTTTGCGCACCTGCCTAAGCCGGTCCTCGCGTCGGATAGCGCCGTTGGCGCCGCCAGACAAATCGTTGGAGTCGAATATCTTGCAGGCCAGCCGCTGCTCAGTCTGCGGATTGTACACCAGCTTCACTATGGAGTTGCCGCCCTCGCCAAGGGTGTTGCCCCAGAAGAAATTCTCGGCAAAGTGGCCAGTGTAGGGCGACGACTGGCTGGCGGACGGGGCGAAGGACATTTTTTATCTCGGAGGGGGAAGTTGTTTGTACAGTGCGTGTCCGCGTGTGAGTACTTGCTGATTATTGTTTAACCAATAGCTGGAAGGCACAAGTGTAACATTAACTATATATATATTACTTTACTATTTATTACTAAAGTATCATCAAACTTGACACTCCCCAAACTTGACAATTCTCAAACTTGATAATCCCTTAACTTAAAAATCCTCAAACTTGATAATCCCTAAACTTAAAAATCCTCAAACTTGATGATCCCTAAACTTAAAATTCTCCAAACTTAATAATGTCCAAACTAAAAAATCCTCAAACTTAACCATCCTCAAACTAAAAAATTCTCAAACTTGACAATCCCTAAACTTGACAATACCCAACCTTAAAAATCCTCAAACTTGACAATACCCAACCTTAAAAATCCTCAAACTTGACAATACCCAAACTAAAAAATCCTCAAACTTGACAATACCCAAACTAAAAAATCCTCAAACTTGACAATCCCCTAACTAAAAAATGCACAAAATTGACAATCCCCAAACTTCACAATGCCAAAACTTGAAAATTCCCAAACATGACAATGCCAAAACTTAAAAATACCCAAACTTGATATTCCTCAAACTGAAAAGTGCACAAACTTGACAATCCCCAAACTTAAAATCCGTAAATTTTGAAATCCTTTAACTTGAAAATCCCAAAGTTTGCAATTTCCAATATTGATAATCTATACATTTAACAAGCTTACAATGCTTAATTTTTCTAAAATAATACTGGAACAGTAAGTAAAGAAATGGCAAATAATGAAGTTCTGGTTTAAAAATACCAATAAAGTCAAGACGTCTTGCAAACATAAAAAAGTGATCAACTGGCTAGTTATATAAGTCACACTAAACAGTGCTGGCTATGTATTTCATTTCGTATCAAATAATTCATGTCGGAGCAGCAGCAATTACTAGTAGTATAGAGCGCGCATAGTACACAGCTAGTCACATCTAACAAATAAATATAGGATTTAGCTCTTTAGAACTACCTAGGAAAAATTAGCTAGCGCTTGTATTGCATCGAAACATGTTTTTGATTGACCAAGATCTATAACGCTGGCAAAGGAAAGATTGTGTAGATAATATAACGCATTTCGTAACTGGCTAAAGAGAATTAGATGTGAATAAAATCACTTTCCTAACTGTAAGAGCATCGATTACTTGACCAAAAAAATTAAACAAATCGGAAGAGAGAGATACAAGTAAGCAAATAAGAGTAATAATTGAATAACAGTCACAAGTAATTAACTTATTTATGCAGTGTTCCGGTATTGATATTTAATTTAACTTGTAACACCGGAGTTGCTCAGGCACGGAACACATGCAATATAAGAAAAAAACGTATTAACTAGCTGCATAAATTAATAAAGGTTAGATGACGATGTTTTTTAATGAATTTGTTAATAATTTTTCAGTTGTGAAAACAATTCTCGTAAACTAATTCAATTACAACTGACTGTACGCATTCGAAGCGTACATTAAAGTAGGGGCGGTCAATTAAGACATTAAAAGTCTGCGGGGGTTAAAGGCTAATTTGATTCAGACCTTGTGCGCATACATAATTGCGGCCGCCGGGGACGGGGTAGAGAGGTTTTAGGAGCCTAGTGTACATTGAGGGGTAGAAATAACGGGGATGGACGTGCCCCTCTACGTACATTGAGCCAGCCACAGTCATAGCACTAAAGGCCCATTCACACCGCCATCAAACGAGACCAAATTTCAAGTGATCACACGACATGTGCATAGTTTTTCATCCCTTTGTACGTAAGTCATGTGAGTTGGTTGCTTGTTTGATGGCGTTGTGAATGAGCCTTAAGTGAACAAATTCACAAAATAGTCATTCTCGCCTGGATAAAATAAAATAAAGTGATGGTAATGTTGCGATAAAATTAATTCTAGTAACAATACAACAAAGCACTCGCACAGTATCGAATATATCAGCAATAAATTAAAAAAACTTTTCTCCGTACAATAGATAAGTTAGAAAATAACATTTCAAAGGTTGTGGAAAGAAAACGTTCTGGCTAACAAAAAAACTAGCAATATATCATTTTTGGTTATTAAATTACTAAAAATAGTATACATTTTTTGTTGAACGCAAGCAAAATCAAAGCCAAAGTAAATCGCATTAGGAAATAGGAAAACAGAACAGACAAAACAGATTGACAAGTTTAGATTATTTTTTTCTAGAAAAAAACTGCTAATTGAATGAATATATATTTTCCTAAATTAACATATAATTAAATAATCGTATAGGCCAAATAATTCAAGCAGTTTATTACTTTGCTAGACATAAAATAATATAAGTATTTGACGGTAAAAAAATATTTTAATTTTTTCGTCAAATGAAAGTTGAGCAGCAAATTAAAAGCGGAAATTCATGCGTATTTTTCAATAATTAAATTTGATAGAAGCGAAATATTAGTAAGAAAAAAGAGGAAAATAAACTTTTTGTAAGAAAAGCTTAGGAAAACTATTGTCTTTAAGTATAAAATAATTCTCCCAAAAGGCACTGGTGTTAGTAGCACCTTCCGATATGTTGTGTAAATCACTTAACTTAAGGAACTAACGTCGATATTTGAGACAGGACCTGCCTCGCTATCTGCTAACGAAAGGTTAAAGACGAATAAGAGGATTGAAGACAGTAAGAAAGAGACGCAGACAGTCCAGACACACTCACAACAGCAGAAGCACTAGCTCAGCAGAACTGAATCAGCAATTCAATAAAAATCGCAGCCATCGATCATGAGAACAGCTGCATTAGCGAGCTGCTATAAGCCATAGGACGCACAGTTGGATGCGGCACGCAATCGAAGCTAGTAAATTTCGGTGACAAATCTTTGCCGCCAGTTAGGGTGATGAAGGCGCCTTTGTTTCCCATTGTGTCGCAATAGTTTGGCGCTGAGAACACTGTGATACAGCGGCCAGAGTGGGCCACTTCGTAGCCTTTCTCTTTTACTTCGTGACTGCGGACTATGTAGTCCAGGCCGCTGTTCTGCAGTTAAAATTATGCTTAGCGATAAGTTGCATGTAAAGGAGAGCAATCGGACAAAGCCTGAGGGCCTCAAAACTTGAGGATGTCTGGGAGGGTGGCGGCAACAACAAACACAGGAGGATCTGGGATGGAGGCTGGCGGCAACAACAAACACAGGAGGATCTGGGATGGAGGCTGGCGGCCACAACAAACACAGGAGGATCTGAGGGGGGCTGGCGGCAACAACAAACACAGGAGGATCTGGGATGGAGGCTGGCGGCCACAACAAACACAGGAGGATCTGGGATGGAGGCTGGCGGCAACAACAAACACAGGAGGATCTGGGATGGAGGCTGGCGGCCACAACAAACACAGGAGGATCTGGGATGGAGGCTGGCGGCAACAACAAACACAGGAGGATCTGGGGGGGCTGGCGGCAACAACAAACACAGGAGGATCTGGGGGGGCTGGCGGCAACAACAAACACAGGAGGATCTGGGATGGAGGCTGGCGGCAACAACAAACACAGGAGGATCTGGGATGGAGGCTGGCGGCCACAACAAACACAGGAGGATCTGGGATGGAGGCTGGCGGCAACAACAAACACAGGAGGATCTGGGATGGAGGCTGGCGGCCACAACAAACACAGGAGGATCTGGGATGGAGGCTGGCGGCAACAACAAACACAGGAGGATCTGGGATGGAGGCTGGCGGCCACAACAAACACAGGAGGATCTGGGATGGAGGCTGGCGGCAACAACAAACACAGGAGGATCTGGGGGGGCTGGCGGCAACAACAAACACAGGAGGATCTGGGGGGGCTGGCGGCAACAACAAACACAGGAGGATCTGGGATGGAGGCTGGCGGCCACAACAAACACAGGAGGATCTAGGATGGAGGCTGGCGGCAACAACAAACACAGGAGGATCTGGGGGGGCTGGCGGCAACAACAAACACAGGAGGATCTGGGATGGAGGCTGGCGGCAACAACAAACACAGGAGGATCTGGGGGGGCTGGCGGCAACAACAAACACAGGAGGATCTGGGATGGAGGCTGGCGGCCACAACAAACACAGGAGGATCTGGGGGGGCTGGCGGCAACAACAAACACAGGAGGATCTGGGATGGAGGCTGGCGGCAACAACAAACACAGGAGGATCTGGGATGGAGGCTGGCGGCAACAAAAAACACAGGAGGATCTGGGATGGAGACTGGCGGCAACAACAAGCACAGGAGGATCTGGGAGGCTGGCGGCAACAAAACAGAGGATTTAGGAGAAAATCTACCTTGCAGAATCGCTCAGTAACATCCGGCCCAAACTGTACGGCAACGCCTCGCTTAGAAGGCGCCCTGCCCGGCAGATCCTGCGGATCAGACCAGAGCAGCTCGGACATGGGCCCGGATTCGGGGATGTCCATGTTGCGATCAATCTTGCGAATATCTTCCAGGGTTACATCGTCGGCTGCAGTCGGAGACAAGAGAGGCTATTTTGGAAGTGACGCAACCGCACAAAACGGAAACAAAATATAAAAAATGATGAGCCACTTACAAGAGAACAAGCCGCCATGCATGACAAGTATTCTACCGTCAATTAGATGAGCCAATGGCAGCAGGTTGAAAACTTCGCGAAATAGTTGCACCATTTTGTCCGTGTATTTGGCCTTGACCTCGCCTTCAAATCCGTAAATCTTGTTCATGTACTCGGATTCGTGGTTGCCCCTGGCTAAGAAAAATGACTTCGGGTAGAGCAGCTTCAACGAGAACAGGGTGAAGATGCACTCAACAGAGAAGCTGCCGCGATCAACAAAATCCCCATTGAACAGATAGGGATTCGATTCAGACGGTAGGCCATTTAGTTCGAAAATGTTGAGCAAATCGAAGAATTGACCGTGCACATCGCCGCAAATAGTGAATTTTGTGCCTTCTGGTACCGGGATGTCAACTAGAGTTGGCTCGGCCAATAGTAAGGCCTATAGTTAAAAAAGTTGGTAAATGACAATAGGCACCCCACTTATATCAATTTTACATAAATTAGATGTACGAACAAATAAGGTAACGGAGTTGTAGCCTAGTGGCTAGGGCGCCTGACTTATGACGGAAGGTCGTGGGTTCGAGTCCTGGCCCCTAGGAGACAATATGTGCCCTTGAGCAAGGCATTTAATCCCGCATTGCTTCAGTCCACCCAGCTGTGATTGGGTACCAGCATATGCTGGGTAATAACTGATCCTGAAGCAGGCCCATTTTATCCTGTCACTTGCGGCTTTGTGAGTGAAGATTCACTGTTCGCCAGGCAGGTTCAAAATAAAAAATGGAGCTGGCAGTGGGGTGCCTACCATGCCCGAGAGTGTTTCAGGTGCAACGGGTGTGCAGTCTTCACCTGCATCAGCACCCGCGCTACAGGTTTACCTGTCAGCGTCTGTTATTATTATTATTAACATATAAGGTAGTCAGGTATTTAAAATTTAAGATCTAAAAACTAGTGCAGTCAAAAGAACTAAATTTAGTGAGGAGTTGTAGCCTAGTGGCTAGGGCACCTGACTTATGACCGCAAGGTCGCGGGTTCGAGTCCCGGCCCTAGCAGACAATTTGCGCCCTTGAGCAAGGCACTTAATCCCGCATTGCTTCAGTCCACCCAGCTAAGATCGGGTACCAGTTTGAGCTGGATAAATTTAGTGTGGGTGTTGCGGCCCCTCCAGCCCGTCAGGACTGAACAACTAGGCCGTGGGCTGTATATGTGGTCGAAAGGTCGGGTGTCTAAATTTATTATCATTATTTATTATTTAGTGAGGTAACAGTATTGATTTAAACTTGAAAATTATTCAAGGCTGCATTAATGTTTGGGACAGATTTTCACGAAATATTAAAATGCAGCTTTACCTTCATATCGACCAGAATCTGATAGGCGTAGCGCCGATGCAGCACCTTAGAGTTTCTATAATAATCCAACAGTTGAGTAACAAATTCGCGCGTCACCCTGGTTCCCTCTTCGGACAATAGTGGCCCGTCGTAGCTGTCCTCAATAGTCATGGACTGAAGCGATTGGCTAATCTCGTCGCACGGGCTCACCTGCGGGTTCGGGTTGGACCGAATTTGTTAATTAAGCGTGTTTAGAACTAACGCTCTGCTGCAGGGGTCGGCAAACTCCGGCGCGCGAGGGCTCTCCATTTGGCCCTCAGGCCCTTTGAAAGTTTACGATTGCAATCCGGCCCCGCTCAAAGACAATAGTCTGAAATGCTCATTGAAGAACCAATTCACATTAGTCCCTCTCTTCTCACTCCTCTCCTGTCTCCTCTCTACTCTCTATACTCTCCTCTCCTCTCTTTTTCCTCACATCTCTGCTCTCTCCTCATTTCCTCTACTTCTACTCTCTTATTCGATCTACTCGCATCTCCCATTCGATCTTCTCACCCCTTTTCCGCCCTCTAAATGTGAAATTACTTGATATATATTTACCACACTGGCCCGCAGCCATGTATTTGGTCTAAATCTTGCCCTCGAGCTAAAAAAAGGTTGCCGACCCCTGTTCAACAGGTCAATAACACACTTACCCTCTTCTCTTCGTAGGCGATGGCTTTCTCAAACGCCTTCTGTTGCACAATTTTCTTACACTCGCTATACTTAGCCTTGGCGTCGGCGTCCGTCGGCCTGCGCCGGTGAACCTGTTCAAAATCGGTTAGAGCCAGTTTAAACTTGCCCAAAGCCATATTAGCAGAGGCGCGTCGGTAATAAGCTTTGATGTAGGACGGATCCAGAGCGATAGCCCGACTAGCATCGGACAGAGCGTAGCCGAAGCATTCAGTGCGCAAATAGGCGAAGCTCCTATTAGCGTAATAAATAGCCGATTTATCGTAAGCGTCTATCGCTTTATTGTACAATTCTATAGCCTGATCGTAGTGGCCAAGATTAAATGCGGCATTTGCTTCGGCTTTGAATTGTTCGGCGTCTGGCGGTGGCGAAGTTGGCCCGGTCAGTGCGGTGGAGTTCGAGGACGGCTTGGCTTCGGATTCGGTTGACGTCATTGTCTGTCTAATTAGTGCTGGCGTTTGTTGAACTACTGTTAAATTGGCGGTTGATTGATCTGAAAAAAATATACGATATAAATTGTTGCTAGAAACCGTACAAAATAATTCATCAGAGATAAAATAAACATTGTTTTGCGTATAAATATCAAATAAAGAAGTAACACAATTACGAAAATAACTGACAGATGATTTACAGGTCAAAGCAAATATATTTCGGAGTAAGTAATTAGCATTCAGACAGTTAATAGATAAGTTCAATGAGCGAAAAGCAAAAAATATGTTGTTTTCTAGTTTCCAGTTCTTCAGATTGTAATGCTAGCTGTTAGCAAAAGCTTTAAAGATATTTTTAGATTTTATATCTGCACCTTTCCCGATATTTAATGACAAAATATTTATTAAAAATGTCGTTTATTCTCATAAAGCTTTCTTTACACAGCCAATCGCGACCGAGACACTGTGGTAGCTCAATGAGCAGCCGAAAAATTGACAGCAAATTATAATGCTCCATACTACTAATGCGTACATTTACTTTTAGGTGACACGCTTTTATAATCATGCAGACAGATAAGAAACACGTCCGGTGAGGTTAAACCACCCCTCACCCAGACCCTAACCCTCACCCTGACACCCTAACCCCCTAACCCACCACCCCTCAGCCTGACACCCTAACCCACCACCCCTCACCCTGACACTCTAATCCACCACCCCTCACCCTGACACCCTAACCCCCTAACCCACCACCCCTCAGCCTGACACCCTAACCCACCACTCCTCACCCTGACACTCTAATCCACCACCCCTCACCCTGACACCCTAACCCTCACCCTGACACCCTAACCCCCTAACCCACCACCCCTCAGCCTGACACTCTAACCCACCACTCCTCACCCTGACACTCTAATCCACCACCCCTCACCCTGACACCCTAACCCTCACCCCGACACCCTAACCCACAACTCCTCACCCTGACACTCTAATCCACCACCCCTCACCCTGACACCCTAACCCTCACCCTGACACCCTAACCCCCTAACCCACCACCCCTCAGCCTGACACCCTAACCCTCCACTCCTCACCCTGACACTCTAATCCACCACCCCTCACCCTGACACCCTAACCCTCACCCTGACACCCTAACCCCCTAACCCACCACCCCTCAGCCTGACACCCTAACCCACCACCCCTCAGCCTGACACTCTAACCCACCACTCCTCACCCTGACACTCTAATCCACCACCCCTCAGCCTGACACCCTAACCCACCACCCCTCAGCCTGACACTCTAACCCACCACTCCTCACCCTGACACTCTAATCCACCACCCCTCACCCTGACACCCTAACCCTCACCCCGACACCCTAACCCACCACCCCTCACCCTGACACCCTAACCCACCACCCCTCACCCTGACACCCTAACCCACCACCCCTCACTCTGAAACCCTAACTCACCATCCCTCACTCTGAAACCCTAACCCACCACCCCTTACCCTGACACCCTAACCCACCACCCCTTACCCTGACACCCTAACCCACCACCCCTCACCGTGATACCCTAACCCACCACCCCTCACCCTGACACCCTAACCCACCACCTCTCACCCTGAAACCCTAACCCCCACTACTCACCCAGACACCTAAATCTACCATTCAAACAAAAGTTTAAAAAATTCTAAACGAAAATGTATGCGCTTTGTATGAGCATTTAATTTGCTGTCACTGCTTGCACATTGGACACCCGGTAATTTTACTTTAAACTTGCGAGAACTAGTAAAAAAATAAAAAAGCAAATACAAACTGACACTTGTACATACGAGCTTTTATAATCCAGCAACAGTGCATACAAGTCAAAATTGAAAGTGGCAAAAAATGAGTACAGAGCACAGTTAAGCGCCTATCTAGTAGGCGGACAGGCAGACAGGAACAAAGACTTGAATAACCGCTGCCGCCACACATTTTCTTCTATTAACAAACAAACAAAAATAACGAAAAGGGCAATCCAAAAAATACGATAATAGAAACAGTCTGTAATCCTATCGATACAAAATAAGCGTAATAGAGACAGCTTAACTAGAACAAAAGCAGCAAATCAAAAGTCAGCAGGCAGAATACGTCGGTAAATTTTTTTAATAATTATGAAATTAATATACAAGAGAGAATGAAGCACTAGCCTAGACATACCACAGATAGCATCTTCATTTCTAATTTAGCTAATAGCTCTTTAATGTTGACTAGGGGGTCTATAGTGGAAGCAGGGAAAGTAAAATTATCAAGTGCAAAAACATAACATTAAAGTATGCGGGCAATCAATAACACGCAAGGGCTATTTAATAAAGGCCGACGACGTAAACAAAGAAATACATTGGACAAGAGAACAAATATCTCAAATATATAAAAAAACTAGCTAACAGAGCCATCTTTTAATATTAATAATTTCCGGGAGTATACATGTCAGCTAGTTTGACAAAATACAAAAGGTAATAGAATAGATGGGTAGAAGAAGAGGGGAATAATATAAAGATTTAGCGCTAAAATGGACACCAAAATATTTGAACGACATTGTCAAAGGCTTAACGGTTACCGAGATAAAGGGCCTTTTGTATTTGGTGAGTAAGTAAGGCTTGACTCTTCTAGCTGTTAGTATCCAGGAGGTGGGTGGGCTCGACAATTTCTATTGGTTGGAAGGTCTCGGAGTGGGGTGAGTGGGCTAGCCGATTTCTATTGGTTGGAAGGTCTCGGAGTGGGGTGGTGGGCTAGACGATTTCTTTTGGTTGGAAGGTCTCGGAGTGGGGTGGGTGGGCTAGACGATTTCTATTGGTTGGAAGGTCTCAGAGTGGGGTGGGTGGGCTAGATGATTTCTATTGGTTGGAAGGTCTCAGAGTGGGGTGGGTGGGCTAGATGATTTCTATTGGTTGGAAGGTCTCAGAGTGGGGTGGGTGGGCTAGATGATTTCTATTGGTTGGAAGGTCTCAGAGTGGGGTGGGTGGGCTAGATGATTTCTATTGGTTGGAAGGTCTCGGAGTGAGGTGGGTCGTATGGACGTTTCCTATAGTCTGGAGAGAGTTTTCCATGCTTCAACGTACCAATTAAGATTCTAATATGGGTAAAAGCCATATCTTTTTCCGTTTTATTAGAAATAAAAGATGGAGGTAAAATAATAATCTATCAGATTTTTTATTTATAGTGGCTCGGACAAACTAAATAGCAAGTTGAGCAATCCGTTAATAAATAATATCAATGAATTTTAAAGTGTTGCCATTTTAAGTAAAAGCAACAACCATTCACTCTGTATTTCTAGGGTAAAATATCTTAGTTACAATTTTTTATCGATTTATGCAACATTCGGCTTTTAATTAGGCCGCAGTTACAGCTGCAACAGAGGCGAACCCGCTTGAATAAGAATAGCCGAAGAATCGACAGAGCCGACTGCTCCGTCGTCTAGGCCGTCAGCATCCCCGTCGCCAGACTGCAGCAGTTTGCGCCTGTGCCGCTCGAAGGCACGCTCTTTCTTTAATAGTTTCGAATCACGTTTAGTTAGTTTTCTTTGATGATGTCTATTGCTATTATGCTGCTGCTGCTGCTGCTGGGAGACTAGGTTAGCCGGTTCGGAATTCACTCCGCTTTCATCCGCAACCACAGATTCTAGCACCTAACCAACGGAAATTAAAGCGTATTTAAGACACAGGCAATAATCCCATAAACGCATGTTCATTCGGAAGACTACAAAACAATTATCAGGACCACTTACACAATTCACATGAGTAAGATACCGAATTACCTGGAATTAGACTATTAATGCCCTATTGAAGACACTCAATACCCCATCATACCGACACCACCCTATCAAACACAGATAGTAGAAGGCACTAACACGACATGGAAGACACAAAACAAATAATTAATTAAGTAGATGACACAAAACACGCAATAGAAGACACAAAATACCGATAGCAGACAAAACATGCAATAGAAGACCTAAAAAACACAATAGAAGACACAAAAAACTTAATAGAAGACACAAACACCCATAAGAAGACACAAAAACACCCTAAAGAGGACACAAAACACCCTAAAGAGGACACAAAACACCCAATAGAAGACACAAAACACTCAATTGTAGACACAAAACACACAATAGAAAACACACCAAACACCCAAAGGATATCGTAAAACACCAAATGGACAACACGCAAAAAGGACAGTAAAATCGAAATGTAAAGCACAAAAAACTTAAAAGAAAATACAGCCAAATCCCTAAACTGCACCAAACACCTAGTTGAAGAGTGAGGACACTAAAAACCCAAAGAAGCGTTATAGAGACCAACGGAAGATAGCTGACACAAAGGTTACTCCAAAAAATGCATTTTAACACACTACCTGAAACACATAAGCGGTAGTTTCGTCCGGATCAAATTGTAATTCGCGCAAGGATTCCGCGATAAGTTCGACATCTTTGCAGCCAGTACGATTGGCCACCTCCGATACTAGAGAGTTCAGCTCGGCAGAGTTTGGCTCCAAAGAAGCGTTGTCAATCAGCGACGTGCTAGCCACGGCGGCGGCGGCCGCCGCTAAAGGCGACGATTTGCCGGTTTTGCCAACCCCAGTTATAGGCGTCGACTGGTCGAACTTGATTGACACATTGGCCGGCGCGGCCGACCGATCGCCTAGCCGTCTAATGCTAGAATAATGCTCGCCATTGTGATAGGCCAGGTGCAGCTGTTTAACATTAGCCACGGCGTCGAGGCCGCCGATTTGCCAGGGCGGCGAGGCCAGCTGATGAATGACAACGCTGAGCTTGTGCAGTCGGGCAAATGCCACAATAGCGTCGTTGCCGGCGTAAGTGCCGGGCCTGGCCAACTCTCTGATGTAATCGTGGAAGCTAATCGAGTCGTCTACAAACGGAGCGAAATCGTCTTTGTGAGCTAGCATGTACTGGCAGACGTCGGCTCGATGCTTCATGTGCAAAGCGTCGCTGCCGTCAAGCTGGTCGCCCAGCGCGCGGAATAGGCAGTTACCGTCGCCTGCGGCAAAAGTTTTGAGCAAATTAAGATTTAGATTAGTACTATTTTTGAATCATTCTATTTAGTTGCACAATAATAAGGCGCACCTGGAATGTCGCGAATCTCCAAGCCAAGCTGCTCAAGCTGAGCTAGAAAGGACGGATAATTGTCGTCATCCTCCAAATAAGAATTGTTATTCCGGCGCGACTGCTTTAGACCGGCTCGATGCTGTTGAGAATAGCGCGACTGTTGGTGCTGGTGCGGCTGGTGATGATGCTGCGGCTGCTGCGCCTGCTGTTGCTGATGCTGCTGCGATCCTTCGTCTGAGATATTCTTCTTGCGCGCCATGATAATAAAAAGTTGGAATGTCTAAGATGAATGCGAGTTAATAAGTGGCAGCAGCAGTAAAGGCGAGGGAGGGCTAGTCTAGGCTAGATCCAGCAGGCAGGCAGGTGGGCAGCAGAATTTACAGCAATATGAGTAAGTACAAAGATTGTTAGTTCCCACTGAAAAAAATTATTGATAAAAATTATTGTTTAAAGACAATTTATGGTTTACAATTAATATAGTATAGAAATTTTTTTGACAACTTACTTTAGAATTGGCTTAACCATAATAATAATAGATGAATATTAAAAGTATATTTGTTAATGCACATGTTACAGTATAATGCTACTAAAACCTATTGTATAGGCATACTTACATGAGAATAAAGTTCATTAGATGAATACTTAGTACATACTTAACATTTGCAACTTGAAATCCATATTTTAATGATTATTTATCAGTATAAAACTATTGAATAAAATATAACAAATAGATACATGATATTGTTCCATTTATCTTAACTAAAACTATTTATTTCATAAAAAATATTGAACTTGAAAGCATTAAAGCATTTTTCTAAAGTTAAATATGTGACCTATGGCTACAGAATGATTTTTAGGAAATATATTGGTTTCCATATTAAATTTGCATTTAATTCTATACCTTGAAATACTTCTGCATTTAGACATAAGATAGACCTGGCCCCATATGTGTGCAACTCAAAAAATTCAGTCAGCCAGTGCAATGTAATTGAAACAAAATTTGCAACTTACTTGAACTCAAAGTTTGAAGGACTAAAAAAAGGGCCTGTGAACCACATCTCACCTATAACTTGCCTACTTGCTACCTTGTTTTACTATTCTCCTCCAAATTTGACATTTCTACTGCCCATTGTATAACTTACTCCTTCCATTTTGCAATTTACACCTACTTTTTGTGACTTACCCCCTCCATTTTTACTGATTTTGCAACTTACATCAATGATTTTGTAACTTATATCAGCAATGTTGTGACTTACCTTGGTCAGCTACCAAATCAATTAGCCAGATCAGCCAACTGTTGCACATATACCTGGCCCCCTATGATTTTTGCCTATTTAGTTTAGAGAAACAGCCACTCCAAGAATAGCATTTTTAGTTCAATAAGGTTATTACCCTTGAAAATATATAGCTAGAGGACTAGCTAGCCAAATTTTATATTAGTAACATCTGGAAGCTAGCCTATGCAAATATTTGCAAAAGTACAATGATGGCTAAGATTTTTAAAAAATAAGGATTATGCCTTAATTGCTTTTCTAAGTACCAAAATTAAAACAATGTTATATAGTCATAGCTATTGTAGCCAAGGTAGGGACTTCAGTGAGGCACGTAAAAAGTGGGACACTAAAAATTTGTTGAAAAAAGTGTGAAATGTAAACAAAAAACTTGTGGCTTCTATTAAACTTTGAAAAAAAGTAAATATACTGAAGAAATTAGAGAACAAAATACTTTCTTTTAAGACTACTTGCCAGTCTGTATGTTTCCAACAGATCAAATGGCATGTATCTGAAAAAGAAGTTTTTTTTTAAAAATAAGGGTTTGAAGACAGTTACGGTAAAATAGGTAATTTGGTAAATTTGAATAATTAGCTAGAAAAAGGGCATTTAAACAAAGTTTTTTGCAATAAATCTAAAGAATAACAATTAGGCTTGCAGTTATTCATAAAAATATGAAAAAAAAATATTTCCTTTTCTATAAAATAACTGCAAAAAAAAAGTTTTTAGAATTTTAAACTGTTTCTACTGTAAGCTCGCCAGTTTTGACTTGTTTCCCTGCATTCTATAATATATACCAGTTTAATATCGAAAACCGTTTGTTTCTAAGTCCCCCCGCAAGCTAGATGCACAATTTTTTGTTTTGAGGACAAAATGTATATAAATCCATATTTAAAATTTAAAAATCCTTTTTTTTTCTTTCAGACACTGAGCTCGCAGATGGAGACAGTTGCTTCTTGTGCAGAAGTCCTTCAGAAGTTTATGTGTAAAGGCACATAGCTCTAATGTATCCCGCATGGGCACAAATTAATATTTTAACTATTATAGTGCCCATGTGCTACTGTACTACTGACAGTATGTAATTTTTTGTGTCGTATAAAAGCTGCAGAAATCCATTTCCGGTGCATTTTTTGGCATGAATGGGCTATTTATGACTTTTTAAAAGCAACGAAATATTTAGTCAATTATTTTCAGCACTAAAAAAGACTCAGCAGAGGTGGTCACAATGCCTACTTATTATATTTCTTAATAGTGGCTAATTAATTAGTCGAAAAAACTCAAAGCAAAATGTGTGAACATATAAAGCCTACAGGAAGCAATTTTAGCTAAACAAAAGAAATGTGTAATATTTGTAGTAAGTCACTGAAAATAGAACTACATTTCAGTCAAAACAGTTAAACCCACTTTCCCTTTGAATTTATAACTTTCAGGTCGCCTTTCATGTAGTCGCTGTACAAATTAAAATCATACAGCCTGGGCCAGTCGTCGAGCTTGACCTCAAAACGAGTGTCGCGGCTTCGACCAGGTGTTGGCAGTTGGCGAGTCACGACACCTTCTTCCCATTCCTCACCATCTTCATAGTCGAAGCACATCTTGATTCGACGTCTGATTAAATGCGGTAGAGTGGCTAGACTGGGCAGTGATGCAGTAGGCGAGGCCTCGTCATCAGGATCATCCGAATCCGAATTGCGATCTTCCGCAGGGCATCCTCTGCCAGCACCGCGTCCAGCAGCACCGCGTCCAGCAGCACCGCGTCCAGCAGCACTGCGTCCAGCAGCACCGCGTCCAGCAGCACCGCGTCCAGCAGCACCGCGTCCAGCAGCACCGCGTCCAGCCCCACTGCGTCCAGCAGCCACTGCACCTCGCGGAATTGCAGCCCCACCTAGTCGCTTCTCAATAGCGGCTCTTACTCTTTCAGCTCTTTCTTCGACGGGCAGCAGCTCGGAGGAAGTTGTTACAGCGGATGCAGCTGTAGCATCTCGATCGGCCTGTTCAAGGATGGAGAGCACCTCCAATAGCTGGTTTCGGAGTTCAGCTGGACTCCGTGGCCTCCCGCCTTCACTGAGATTCAGCAGCTTGGCCTTCTCTTTCGGCAAACGGGGCTCTAGATTTAACAAAGATGGGGGCAACAACTTAAAACTGGATTTTTGAATGGATGGTCAACTAATTTTTACATGCATAGGCAGAAATCTTACTGAGTGCTTTCTGGAGACTTAGCTGGGCCTTAAAAGCTGTGCTGTGCTGATTTTCAGGCAGCTCTTGAAGCGCCGCTGCCATCTGTTCGTTTGTGCGCCAAAGACCGCCGCAAAAGTTGACAGCGGCAATTTTCGAGCGCAATTGTGAAGCAGCAGCAAGCTGTTTTTGCTCTTTATCGTTCAGCCGTGCCTGAAGAAGCTGCTGGCGTCGGATCTCTAGAGCAGCGCTGCTCTCTGCCCAGCGGCGCTCAACTGTGGGAGCCATGCTTCGTGCTCTGGAAATAACTAGCTCGCGCTCCTGCACTGTCTTCTTTTCAAGCCACTCAGATGTACAGTTGTGGCTATAATATGTACAGTATGAATGGACAATGATAATATAAAGTATAATGACATGACAGGATTATTATTGCTTAAAAATGAGACTTTTTTCATGCCTTTTTCATGTAGATATATTTTTTATTTGCTCTTTGACTTAAACAAATCTATGATTTAGATAGAGGGCAAAAAAAGCAGAAGAATGATATATAACATATGAAAATTGGATAAAAAACGAAAAAGTTATGCACAAAACATTTATTTTTTTAATTTTTTTTCCGTGAAAAAGGTCACAGACCCCTATGTAAAAGTCCCATAAGAAATTGAAAAAACGGAAGATACAAAAATGGCCATAACTATTTTATTCCTTGACCAATCTTCAAAAATGAGGCCATTTTGGAATTCTGTTCATAAGATCTATCTACTATATGTAAAAAAAAATATTTTTTTTACTTTAAAATTCTCACTGAAGTCCCTAGCCAAGGGTTAAAATATGCTAAAAATATATATTGAACCTGGTTCTAAGTCATTAATCTATGAGAAAATTTAGCCAATACCAATTTAGCCAATGAATATTAGGACAAACTTTTCTGGCTAGTTGTTATATATTTTATAAATAATGTTCTTGTTAGCCATGCTATATTATAAATTTATATAAAGCATTTAGGTTTTCCTTTAAAAATTAATACAAAGGCTATATTTAGGGATTCTAATTAAAGTATATTAGTAGGAATTATCATTCAAAAAATCCTAAATGGACAATTTATCATATTGAAGTACAACTTGAGCTAAAAACCTTAGAATTAAAGCAAAATTTGAAACCAAAACTTAGCTACACCATGACACATTTAGCAGCTAACAGGCAAACAGTTACTCATAAAAAAAGAATAATTGTCTAAAATCAGCCAAATTTACCTAACTTATGGGCAAGTTGGTTTTGGCCACATTTTCATGGATCCATTGGTTTTCGCTAAACTTATTCATGGCTTAACTCTGGGTATATTTTTGTGCTATAGGGACGCTATAGCATCTTGACCTTGAAAATCGTATCCTGAAATTTTATATAGGATGCAATTTTGCATCTAGATTTTTTTTGTTTTTCACAATAAAGGACCTTTTAAAAGACTTTTAAAAAATTGCATTCCAAACCCTGAAATCGCATCCTAAAGTTAAGAACATGATGCAATTTCGCATCCTGTGCCCAGCAAAAAAATAAACCCAGGCTTAACTTTTCTTGAGCCCTAGATTAAAAGCATTAGCATATCAGTTATTACGATAGCTAGTCATGGACAAAACTTCTGTTGTAAAGCTGTCAACTTAATCAAATTTTATGATTGCTAAACCTGGGTATATTTAAGGCTGGTTGCTGGTGTTCTTTATAAACAGGTTGAGTCATTTTTCTCGTGGATAAATAGATTTAAACTTTAAAGTGCTAGGCCTTACGGCTAAGTATAAAGTTATGGCAATGATGTTCAATTTATATCCAAAATTACGGAATAACGCTAACGCTGGTCTAGCAATGACAAAAATGTTCACACACATACTTTGTAATTATAAAATTAAAATACAAATACAAACACTTTACAGTCTTTACTACTTATTTCGATTTCGCAATGTGTTCGCAATCGTTCAGGGGCTCGGGACAACTAATTTGAAATTTAAATGATATAATTTAAAAACTCGTGTAGATTATGCTGTAAAATAAAAATTGTGCACACGTCGCTTTTTTAGTATAAATGTTGATAATGCGACTGTTGTCTGCGTCACTTTAAAGCATTATAAAAAATTGCTTGAAAGATAAATTACATGTTCAACTTGTATTTTTTGCTTTTTTAACTTGTTGACAAGCTGATTTACTATTTGCCAGCTCTCGGATGTAATGGTTTCCCGATTGATATTCAGATTGATATTCGAAATCCGAAAAGTTTTCAAAAATAAACAAACCTCTATACCTTAAACTTTACATTCTGCATAGAGCAATCGAGATGTGCACTTGAGTCGAATTTCCCGTCAAACAGATGTACAGGACCGGAGATAATCACCTGAAAGTGGTGCTCGCTATCTCCGTAGTGTATTTCCTAGGGCTATATCCATATTCGCCGGAGAGCTACTTAAACTAAAGCTACAGAGCTGAAACTTTATATTCTCCATAGCCCTAGGAAATACACTACGGAGATAGCGAGCACCACTTTCAGGTGATTATCTCCGGTCCTGTACATCCGTTTGACTGGAAATTCGACTCAAGTGCACATCACGATTGCTCTATGGAGATTATAAAGTTTCAGCTCTGTAGCTTTAGTTTAAGTAGCTCTCCAACGAATATGGATATAGCCCTAGGAAATACACTATGGAGATAGCGAGCACCACTTTCAGGTGATTATCTCCGGTCCTGTACATCCGTTTGACTGGAAATTCGACTCAAGTGCACATCTCGATTGCTCTATGGAGAATATAGTTTCAGCTCTGTAGCTTTAGTTTAAGTAGCTCTCCGGCGAATATGGATATAGCCCTAGGAAATACACTACGGAGATAGCGAGCACCACTTTCAGGTGATTATCTCCGGTCCTGTACATCCGTTTGACTGGAAATTCGACTTAAGTTCACATCTCAATTGCTCTATGGAGAATATAAAGTTTCAGCTCTGTAGCTTTAGTTTAAGTAGCTCTCCAACGAATATGGATATAGCCCTAGGAAATACACTACGGAGATAGCGAGCACCACTTTCAGGTGATTATCTCCGGTCCTGTACATCTGTTTGACGGGAAATTCGACTCAAGTGCACATCTCGATTGCTCTATGGAGAATATAAAGTTTCAGCTCTGTAGCTTTAGTTTAAGTAGCTCTCCGGCGAATATGGATATAGCCCTAGGAAATACACTACGGAGATAGCGAGCACCACTTTCAGGTGATTATCTCCGGTCCTGGTCATCCGTTTGACGGGAAATTCGACTCAAGTGCACATCTCGATTGCTCTATGCAGAATGTAAAGTTTAAGGTATAGAGGTTTGTTTATTTTTGAAAAACTTTTCGGATTTCGAATATCAATCTGAATATCAATCGGGAAACCATTACATAGCTCTCGGTATTCGAACATTTGTAACCCGAATTGCTGCTGCGTAGTCTGCGTTTTATCTTTATCAAATCAATTGAATTTTTCTCTGGCAATTTTTAAAATAATTTATTTAAAAAAATCGGTAATTGACTACCGATAGCTTGGCCTAATGACTCAAGTTTTTACAGTATTTTTGCCAAACAAGCAAAGATATCGCTTAGAAATTTCTAAGACAAACCCATTGTACCAGGTAAGTAAGAGGCTGCAAAATGTCTTACACACTTTTATCTATTACAATTTAAATTTATTGTATAGAATTTTACATTTTCCCATGGCTTATAAAGCCCAATCTAGGCCTGGGCTATCTTAAGTATCATAAAACCTAGCCTTTTGGCTTGCTATAGGTATAGGCCTAACATTAAGGCTTTTCAACCCAGCAATTCTAGAAACCATGTTTTTAAATAAATTTTGTAATCCATTTCAATAATTACTTTTAGAACTCTATTATATGTATATAAGGCATGGCTGTTGCATGCTCTTGATTTTAATATAGACAAGAAAATCACAGTTGACTAAAGGCTCAATCCAATTGCTTACAACATAGCAGCATATATCATATTGAATAATATGCCTTTCTAAAAAATTTTCTGCTAGCCTATATTATTTGCATGACAACGTGAATCAATGCTATCAAGGTATATAAAGTGATTTCCAATGTGTCTTTTTGCATAATTTATGATATATAATTTTAAATGTTTTTAAGATAGCAGTATTTTATATATTTCTTGCCTTTTATTTCAGGGTCTGGAGAAAGTATGCATTGAAAAAGGTTATTTGCCACCACATAACTATGCCTTCAGGTATGTACTCTAGTGATTTATCACCTGATTTAGTTCAAGATTTATAAACTAACCTGTAATTGGGTAGGCATCAATATATCTTAATTGACATTCTTTTAGCTACTTTTGGTATAACATGGCAGCTTTTACACTTGACATTCCAGGTACAATAAGTCCTATCCAGACCTTGGCACACCAGTTGGAATTCTAAATTTGTCTAACTTAGTGGAACTGGAGCTTGTCCATGCATCTGAGTTGCCTGCTAAAAAGACAGTGATTTCATCCAATGAGGCCCCAGTGAGTATTGGACTGCAATATGGTGCTCAACGTCATGTTGAAATGCTATCGTGCGACACTAGTCTCTGGGATGCAATCTGCATGTTCTCTGAAAAGCATCCAGAGTAAGTGGAGACTTGCTAATAAGTTAAAAACTATAATTTTTCATTATACATAGATAGTTTGATTTGTTGATTAATTAATAGGTAGATATCTTTAAGGGGTGCAACCTTGAGAATCACCCGGCCGCTCTCATTGGCAGCACAAACATGTATGGCGCTATTGGTTCATTTCTGTCACGTGATAGCTATTTTGTCTAATGTTGTAGCAACTCAGCTACTTGTCTGTGTGTCACTATTAGAAACGGCCGGGTGATTTCAAAAGTATGGCATGTATAGTTAGATAGATAAATATATAGATAGACAGATAGATAGATAGATCCATAGATAGATAGATAGATAGATAGACAGGTAGATAGATAGATAGATAGACAGATAGATAGATAGATAGATAGATAGATAGATAGATAGATAGATAGACAGGTAGATAGATAGATAGATAGATAGACAGGTAGATAGATAGATAGATAGATAGATAGATAGATAGATAGATAGATAAATAGATAGATCGATACAGGCGTAGAGATGTATATAGATGGAAACATTGGACAGATATATTGCCACTAAGTTGCCTTGCCACGCAGGTGGATCCCATCGGAGCCGCCAGCCGACCAGCACCCGGTGCTGGTGTACACGCGCCACGAAGTGCCGGGCGCAGTTGCCCTGCGGCACACCAGCCTGCGCCAGATCGGCTTGACGCCGGGCGGGGCGCCGGCCCTCCTGCGCCTGCTTTACAGGCCGGTGCCACCTGAGAAGCTGGCAGCGGCCGGCGAACTGGCCGAATCCAGGGGCCGGGCTCAACTCCTGGCGGCTTCGTCGGCTCCGTCTGAAGCAGCTCAAGAGGAGCAACAAGAGAAGCAGCCATCGCCGGCACCGCCTTCTAGCTTGCCAGCTGCCGCAGTTCAGCCTGCCGCCAGCAGCGCTACTGATAGTAGTATTGGTGCCGCCATTAGCGCCGAATCCAATGCCAATTTGTTTAGCCCGTTTCGCGAGGTGCCCAGCTGGACAGAATCTGCTGCTGAAGCGGAGGAGCGCAATAAGCGCGCCGCGAAAGCGGCTAGAGAGGTTTGTATATTGCATAGTGGTTTACGACCTGGTTGGAGTTGCTAGGCTGTTAAAACTGCAGTTAAAGTTCTTGAGTCTGTGGTCAGAGCTACTGAGTCTGTATTTACAGCTACTAAACCTCTAGTCAGAGCTACTGTGTCTGTAGCTAGAGCTGCTAAGTCTGTAATTACAGCTAAAGAGTCTGTAGTTAGAGCTGCCGAATCTGTAGGTAGAGTTATTGAGTCTGTAGTCAGAGCTACTAAGTCTGTAGTCAGAGCTACTGAGTCTGTAGTCATAGCTACTGAGTCTGTAATTACAGCTAATGAGTCTGTAGGTAGAGCTAGCTCGTAATAAGTATGTGGTCAGATCTACTGAATCTGTAGTTGCAGCTACTGAATCTGTAGTCACAGCTACTGAATCTGTAGTCACAGCTACTGAATCTGTAGTCACAGCTACTGAATCTGTAGTCACAGCTACTGAATCTGTAGTCACAGCTACTGAATCTGTAGTTACAGCTATCACTGACTCCCCTATCCGTTCTCAACAGCCGAGAACCCTAGCCGAAGCCCTGAACCTGCCCGACTTTGATTCTCTGCCGCGCGAAACCGCCAGCAACGCCCCGGAGACTTCCGTGGCAGCCTACGGGCCCAATCAGCCGTTTAAATTTCCCGAGGAAACCGCCGGCCAGGATCTCTACAAGAACGAGCTGGCCGAAGTTCAACCAGAGGAATTCGTTGCTTGCGACAGGCGATTGTGCGCTTATTTGGCTGGGGCGCCGGCCGCTGCTGCGACTGCCGAATCGGCTGCTGCGGAGTCTGCAGGCGCTAATGACAGAATGGAATTTGGTTAGTTTCTTTTCGCGCCCCATATTTATTCATTTCCATCTGCATCCATTGCCGACGCCAGCTTCATCCATTTCTGGCGGCATGTATGTCCATTTCTGGCACTGTACAACCATTTCTGGCGCCATGTACAACCATTTCTGGCGCCATGTACATAAATTTCTAACGCCATGTATGTCCAATTCTGGCGCCATGTGTGTCCATTTCTGGCGCTATGTAAATCAATTTCTGACGCCAGCTATGTCCATTTCTGGCGCCATGTGTGTCCATTTCTGGCGCTATGTAAATCAATTTCTGACGCCAGCTATGTCCATTTCTGGCGCCATCTACATCCATTGCTGACGCCATGTGTGTCCATTTCTGGCGCTATGTAAATCAATTTCTGACGCCAGCTATGTCCATTTCTGGCGCCATCTACATCCATTGCTGACGCCAGCTATGTCCATTTATGGCGCCATCTACATCCATTGCTGGCGCCAGCTATGTCCATTTCTAGCGCCATTTATGTCCATTTCTGGCACTATGTACAACAATTTCAGGCGCCATGTACATTCATTTTCGGCACCATGTAGATTAATTTCTGGCGCCATGTACATCCATTTCTGTCACTATCTGCATTGATTTTAGGCATTTACGACGCCATTTAGTAATTTTGTGTCTCGATCGATTATTTCATTCATTCACATTTTGCTACTTGCAGTAACCAATTCAAGTTCTTGATTTCTATGCGAAAAAAACTTTAATACAAAATCGTCACTATTGCAGAAGAGCCCGACGACAAGTTTTTCAACGTAACCGAGTCAGACTTGCGAAAACTTGCCGCCGATTTAAAACGAAAAGTGTAAGCTTCCTGGAATTTAGTTGCTAAAGTAAATAATGACTTGCGTGTTTGCTGTCACCAGCTGTCACTTAACCCATCTTAGGGTTGTGTTCTTGTATCTAACAAATTACATCAGGTGTGTTAAATAAATATAAGTAAGGAAAGTTGATTTAGAAGTGTGGCTTCTTACGCTCCTAAACTAGGCAAATAGTTGAATTAAAAATCCTTATATGATTATGTTGCTACTATTTTTACGCTACATATCGGCGTATCAATCAAATTCTACTAGCTAACCGCATGCCTAACCTAATCTACTGATTTTTCCCCCTATTCAGCGAAGAGGAAACCAATGGCCAGTTGCTAACCAGACAACAACGCGAGCTCCAACGCGAACAGCTGTACTCCTGCTACGAGTACACCGTTATACGCCTATTCTTCCCCGATCGATGCGTTGTACAAGCGGCATTCCGGCCTAGAGAAACTGTGTACACATTGTACAAATTTATTCGTGAATTTTTGCTTAGCAACCAGGCACTGGCTGCGGGCGTCTTCTATTTGTGTAAGTGCCAGTAGTGAAAAACTTCACTAACTATTTTTTTTGTCTTGCTGTTTAGCAACTCTAATTAAGCTCAGTTTGAATTTACCCAGCTCAAACTGGTACCCGATCTCAGCTGGGTAAACTGAAGCAATGCGGGATTTTTAAGGGCCTTGTTCAAGGGCACAAATTGTCTCCTAGAGTCGGGGCTCGAACCTACGACCTTCTGGGTCATAGGGCCGATACTCTAGCCTCTAGGCTGCCATCCTCTCTGTGAATCGGATTATTTTAAAACCATTATCCCAATTTCTCCCATCAGTTGCCATCAAAAACTGATTTTTTGTAAAAAATATCCCCAGACTTAATATTTAATTTTCCATTGCAGACACAACTCCGCCAAAGAAGGAGATTACTGACATGGCCCAGTTCCTGATACACGTGAGCACATGCCATCTTGCTATTAAATGTAGTCTACAATTCTAGATAATTATTAATTAATTAATTCAATGTCATTGTATGTTCCCTTCAGGCGGACTTGGTTCCCATGCCAATTGTGTATGTTGGATTTCGAAATCCGCTAGCCGAAGGTAATTTTTTATTATTTTGTTTTAAAAATTTTTTTTAATTTTATCATCCGTGAGTTTTGCGATCGTATGCTACCAATTCCATTTTTATAGGAGAGCCGTATCTGAAGCCGGAAGTTCTTCAGCTGGTTAGTACTCGAGCTGAGTGCGATAGGGTCGCTCTTGACTGGTAAGTTACTTATTTTGCTAAGTATAGTACTGATACTACTACTACTACTACTACTACTACTACTACTACTACTACTACTACTACTACTACTACTACTACTCTACTACTACTACTACTACTACTCTACTACTACTACTACTGCTACTACTACTACTACTACTACTACTCTACTACTACTACTACTACTACTACTACTACTACTCTACTACTACTACTACTACTACTCTACTACTACTACTACTGCTACTACTACTACTACTACTCTACTACTACTACTACTACTACTACTACTACTCTACTACTACTACTACTACTACTACTACTCTACTACTACTACTACTCTACTACTACTACTACTACTCTACTACTACTACTACTACTACTACTACTACTACTCTACTACTACTCTACTACTACTACTACTACTACTACTATTAATACTACTAGTAATGTTAATAGTAGTAGTACTACCACTATTACTATTGTACTACTACTAATACTACTAGTGATACTACTACTAATCGTTTTCACTTCAGCATGAAATCAGCCGTGGAACCAATTTACGCGCGTCAACAAGAGCAACAAAAGCAGCAGCAACAGAGCCGAACGGCCGCCTCATCATCGGGATCAGCAGCTGGACCGGAAGCAAAACGCGCCGCTAATATCGTGCCAAAATGGTTCAAGAAGTAGTTCCTATGCTGAAAGCCAGATCCAGTGATAACATTTTTTTTATTTTGAATAACTGGATTTAGTGTCTCAAGTTGTCAAACATTAACTTTCAAACATTTAAAGGGTAGTTTCATCAAGCTGCTCGTATTTTCCTACGAGCATCCACGTACTAGTAAGCCGTTTGTTCTTCATGCTTTAGTAACCTGTGTTATGTAATTGAAAGATTGGGAGATTTGACGCAATCTGTTGAAGCATGGACCAGGGGATTACCAATCCCTTAAAAATATATTATTTTACGAGTAAATACTAGTTCTGTAATATTCCAGTTGATTTATTAAAAATATTTTTCTATCATATAGCTTTTTATTTATAAAAAAATAGCAAAACGTTCGTTTAGATTTATAGACAGCAAAATAAATTTATGCAGCGTCACTGAGCTACGAGAAAGGGGGCACCAAAGCTACGAGAAACGGGGCACCAAAGCTACGAGAAAGGGGGCACCAAAGCTACGAGAAAGGGGGCACCAAAGCTACGAGAAAGGGGGCACCAAAGCTACGAGAAACGGGGCACCAAAGCTACGAGAAAGGGGGCACCAAAGCTACGAGAAAGGGGGCACCAAAGCTACGAGAAAGGGGGCACCAAAGCTACGAGAAAGGGGGCACCAAAGCTACGAGAAACGGGGCACCAAAGCTACGAGAAAGGGGGCACCAAAGCTACGAGAAAGGGGGCACCAAAGCTACGAGAAAGGGGGCACCAAAGCTACGAGAAAGGGGGCACCAAAGCTACGAGAAACGGGGCACCAAAGCTACGAGAAAGGGGGCACCAAAGCTACGAGAAAGGGGTGCCAAAGCTTGGAGAAAGGGGTTGCCAAAGCTTGGAGAAAGGGGTGCCAAAGCGTGGAGAAAGGGGTGCCAAAGCGTGGAGAAAGGGGTGCCAAAGCGTGGAGAAAGGGGTTGCCAAAGCGTGGAGAAAGGGGTTGCCAAAGCGTGGAGAAATGGGTTGCCAAAGCGTGGAGAAAGGGGGCACCAAAGCTACGAGAAACGGGGCACCAAAGCTACGAGAAAGGGGTGCCAAAGCGTGGAGAAAGGGGTGCCAAAGCGTGGAGAAAGGGGTTGCCAAAGCTTGAAAAAAGGGGTTGCCAAAGCGTGGAGAAAGGGGTTGCCAAAGCGTGGAGAAAGGGGTTGCCAAAGCGTGGAGAAAGGGGTTGCCAAAGCGTGGAGAAAGGGGTGCCAAAGCGTGGAGAAAGGGGTGCCAAAGCGTGGAGAAAGGGGTGCCAAAGCGTGGAGAAAGGGGTTGCCAAAGCGTGGAGAAAGGGGTTGCCAAAGCGTGGAGAAAGGGGTTGCCAAAGCGTGGAGAAAGGGGTTGCCAAAGCGTGGAGAAAGGGGTGCCAAAGCGTGGAGAAAGGGGTTGCCAAAGCGTGGAGAAAGGGGTGCCAAAGCGTGGAGAAAGGGGTGCCAAAGCGTGGAGAAAGGGGTTGCCAAAGCGTGGAGAAAGGGGTTGCCAAAGCGTGGAGAAAGGGGTTGCCAAAGCGTGGAGAAAGGGGTTGCCAAAGCGTGGAGAAAGGGGTTGCCAAAGCGTGGAGAAAGGGGTTGCCAAAGCGTGGAGAAAGGGGTGCCAAAGCGTGGAGAAAGGGGTGCCAAAGCGTGGAGAAAGGGGTGCCAAAGCGTGGAGAAAGGGGTTGCCAAAGCGTGGAGAAAGGGGTTGCCAAAGCGTGGAGAAAGGGGTTGCCAAAGCGTGGAGAAAGGGGTTGCCAAAGCGTGGAGAAAGGGGTGCCAAAGCGTGGAGAAAGGGGTTGCCAAAGCGTGGAGAAAGGGGTGCCAAAGCGTGGAGAAAGGGGTGCCAAAGCGTGGAGAAAGGGGTTGCCAAAGCGTGGAGAAAGGGGTTGCCAAAGCGTGGAGAAATGGGTTGCCAAAGCGTGGAGAAAGGGGTTGCCAAAGCTTGGATAAAGGGGTTGCCAAAGCCGGAGGCTTAAGGGCGCGAAAGCTGTTTGCAAGGGGCCCCCTGCTCTCCCTCACTGGCTACTCTCCTGGCGCTGAGGAAACCCTGACAGAATCCTAAAAACCAGGAATGAGACAAATATACATTTTTTCTCAAAATTATTACGCCTTACGGCAGTTTAGCGTACAAAAGTGCATTGGGAATATTCTGAAAATGTTTTACAACATTTAGGTCCACCCTGTCTAAATAAATTTTTTTTAAAAGATAGCAAATTAACAATGAATACTTTACATTTTAGTATGAAGTGCAAAAAATTCAATGCATTCCTATAGCTCGTACAGTACAAGAGTTAGCATTTGTGCGATTATTCGTGACTGTTTCAGCACTAGTTAAATATGCATCGCTAAAATTCAGAAACCAAAATTTCTAAAAATATTGAATACGGATCCCATCTCAGCTTGATTTCGCCTTGATTGGTGAATCGAATTAGGGAGTAATCCGATCCAAGGACTTCTAGAGTAGATTTCTAGTGATTTCTAGTGGTCCTTGATCCGATCACGGACCAGTTAAAACCGACCATGCCATCTCACGTAGGGATTCAACCCGTTGATATTGGTTTCAGAACTTTTTTTCATAGTTTGAAGTCTATCAGACCACTTTGGCAGCTACGAACGGTTTAACTTTTAGTGGTCCTTGCTACTTTCTAGTCCAAATGAACCCTGTCGGAGGTCACAGTCGAGTCACACAACTCGCGCAGGCCTCGCCCTGTGCAGACCCGTCCGGCCTGGAATCGTTCGCTGAGCTGTAGTTAGCCTGCAAAGGCAGGCGCTGCATAGCGTACATGGCCGACGAGCCCTGCGAGTCAGTTGTTGGACTCTGGATTCTATTCCTGTTTCTAGCCGGATTAGTATTGTCCGAATCCGCTCCTCCGCTCACGTAGCGTCCCGAACTGAATGCTCGGCGGCAACAGATTCTGCTTAGTTCAACTCGCAAAGCTATTCTCAGCCTTGGCATGAAGATGGCGTAAATTATTGGATTCACCAGAGCATTCACGTTCACTAAGAATAGCGTCACGTTGTAGAAAAACGATTGATAATTATTGGCTATGACGTTGAACGACATCAGCAGGAAATTAGTCTGATTAGTGACGAAGCAGAGTACATAGGCAACCCCGGCGATCATGAATGTCTTGATGAGAACTCTCGATGCGGCTAGCTTCTTTGACTGCGCGTCGGAGGGTAGACAGAATCGGCTCTGCCGTCTCAGCACTAGGATCATCCTCCCGTAGCAGAAGGACATGCTCACCAGCGGCAGGGCGAATTTCAACGTGTAATTTAGAACGCCGTACATCAGAGCGACAGTAGCCGATACGAATCCAGTAATGACGCAGCAGGCGGCATTGGGGCCTCCTCGACCGACGTCCATAAAGATCTTCCATTGGTGCGCCACGCCCAGAATCCACATGCTAACGCAGGCTAGTTTTATCTTCCAGAGCTGGCGCTGTACCATCGGCTCGACAATTGCCAGGTAGCGTTCCACAGTGATTAGTTGCAGATTGAACTGTGCAATGTTAGTGTGAGAGTATTGGAACATCTGTGACATTTGCAGTGATGAAGCCTAGTGGCTAGGGCGTCTGCCTTATGATCAGAATATCGTAGGTTCGAGTCCCCGGCTCTAGGAGACAATTTGTCCCCATGAGCGAGACACTTTGTTCAGGAATGAAGCACAGCTAGGATCGGGTAACAGTTTGGGCTGGGTAAATTTAGAATGGGTTTTGCGGCCAAGGACCACTAGGAGTCAATTTTGTAAGACTTCTATTCTAGAAGTCCTTGGTAGCGGCCCCTTCAGACCATCAGGACTGAGCAGCTGTACACAGCCCTCGCATGCGCCGCGAAACTAGCTGCGGCTGCGCAGTTGACTGTCGAAAGGTTCCGGGTGTCTAAATTTTACTAGTTTGTCATCAGTGATATAAAAAATCGAGGTTATAAGTGAAAAGCAGAACTTTCATGGATTCTAATTTTATGAATAATAAATCTGGCGCAAGAGATGAGTCGCTATAGTTTTTTTTGCCAGGCTATAAAGGCATCATCGGGGCTTCTTTTCAAGAAAGCGTTAAGCCTCTTTAACTTTAAAAGAACCAAATCTGCTACTTTTTGTTAAAGAACCGAGCTTAGGACCTCGCAAGTCTTAAAAATCAGTGTCTCTGAACGCTAATCAACAGCCAAACTTACCGTGCTGGCATTGATGAGTACCCACATGGCACTCTGGCTGTACCAGACATGGCACACTAAGCTACCAATTATGTTTCTTGGCACCTCATTTGGCAGATAGACAGTGGACCATTTGATCACGGCGACACAATTGAGCGCCAAGTCAATAGCGGATTGATTGATCACTAGCAATCGGGGATTTTTGCTCATGTGCATCCGATTCAAGCCTAGCAACCAGATCACGGCGCCATTCAGCACGATTCCGATGATGGCCACGGTCAGGTAGAGCCACGGGGCCAGCTTGCTGAACCAGTCGCTACGATCAAACGTGTCAACGTATTCTTTTATGCAGGGAGAGTCACCTAACGGGACTGACGTTGTATTGACTAATTGGGATGACATGATTAAATCGTTTATTATTCAGCAAAAATTCTACCTTCAAGCAGGAATGCATCGAGTTGTCTTTATAGTCATGCAGAACTCACCTGTTGTCATTGAATCTGTCTGATTGGCCTGGGAGACTTTAGCGAATCAAAGAAAAACTGGGCCATCGGTGTGAGCATATAGTTCTCAAACGAAGATGCTAGGACAAAACACTTCAAAATACTGTCCAAAATATACTCAATCAATACGGCAGTAGATTTTCTATAGTTGATGCAAATTCTCAGGCCAATGCCCAAACAGCTAATCAGCTGCCAGGGTACAATAGGAGAAAAAATGTGTGTTTTTTCCGGCTCAATTGTTAACTGCTGCTTTTAGGAGGTGGCGCGGGTTTTCCGGATTTCTTTTGTCACCCTTTCTGTGTAAGCAAGTAGTGAACCTGTCAGAGAATGATTGAGGGGTACGCTAAGCTGGAGAGCTCTATTGTCGAGAGGATACTCAAATTTTTGGAACTAAACTCAATAGGGCAATTGGCCTTGGAGCCAGGGATGACTGACTGTTTAGTTACTTAAGTTCTCAGCATTGATTTTCTTTGTGCGTCGTTGTGTTGTAAAACAGAATGAATTAGTTTGAATGGGAAAGACTAGACTGTACACGGGAGGCCTGAGTAGGGGGTGGGGGTGCTTCCTATTTCTTTGACGTTTTCATCTTTATTCAATTAATGGATCTCTGTCGGTTTACCTCTATATAGGCTATGTGTCTGAATTGCTAGGCCTACTACATATGATGTCGCAATGGTTATCTGTATTATATACTGCATGGATATGTACTCCGAACCTGCGTGTTAAGTAGCATCCTGGTTGATGGGGTGACCTGCTCTCAATACTACCCAGGTTGGTGTTCCCTGAACAAATAGCCCCGTATGCGTTCGTTTCGTACTGGTTCGAATGCCATTCTATAACCAAGGAAGGATAAAGTATTTGATAAATTTCTCAGCTTCTGATTAAATCTCTTTGCCTCGATAAAAGCATTGATAACAGTTGCACTTTTATAGAAGAGACTGAAAAAAGTTCATGCTCTACCTTTTTTAGAGTCAAAACGGAGCTTTGACTGAGCTCATGAGTTTAAACTTGTTTAAAGTTAACGTAAAACTGCTGAAACACTGCGCCTCTTAACAGTGACGTAATTTCTATTTTTAGAAACTGTCGTAATCGTAGTGAAGTTTCGTCATTTGCCAGTTTCTATTTTTAGAAACATGTTGAGCGTTTCAAAAAAACGATAAATTGTTTCAAGGTTGGCCAGAAAAATATGTTGTTTTGATTTTTTCGCCTCTACACAAGAAGCCCTTTAAGAAACTGTGTCTTTAAGTTTTTGTTTTTGCTTTAGAAAGCAAAATTATCAGTCAAAAAGGCAGCGAAATTCAATCTGTTTTTGTGCCTTTGTACTGTTGGCACAAAAGCAAAAATCTTTTTTTTCTTTCTTGTAAAATTTTTTATTTGCTAACGTGACTGACGCACGAACGCAAAGCCGCAAAATTAAATCCATTCAAAACCACCAGCAGCAGCAGCAGCAGCAGCAATAAGCAGGAAACAAAATCAAAGAACACAAGCAACTTGACATTGATCCGATTCGATCCGCGTCCTTCAAAAGGAGCGGCACGGAATTTCCACCTCAATGAACTCCGGGCTCAAAATTCATTATTGATTTGTGCCATCGCTGCCAGCTAGTAGATAGTGCTCTGTGTTTCGCTTCCTCATGTCAATTCTGTGTTCATTATGATTTATGATTTTGGGGATTGCACTTTTCAGATCTTAAAATTATTCAACATGATGAACTTTAAATCGCGGCTATATTTAAACTTGGGGCAGCATCCTTTAATTTATTTCTTGCGTCAGTTTTAGCTCGTTGACTCTGAGATTTAGTTCGGCGATTCTAGTGTTTAGTCCGGCGACTGTGATATTTCGTTCGGCGATTCTGATATTTAGTTCGGCGAATCAGATATTTAGTTCGGCCACTCTGACATTTAGTTCCGCGACTCTAATATTTAGTTCGACGATTGTGATTTTAGTTTGGCGACTCTGATATTTAGTTCGGTTACTCTGATATTTAGTTCGGCGACTGTGATATTTAGTTCAATGACTCTGATATTTAGTTCGGCGACTGTGATATTTAGTTCGGTGACTCTGATATTTAGTTCGGCGATTGTGATATTTCGTTCGGCGATTGTGATATTTCGTTCGGCGATTGTGATATTTAGTTCGGTTACTCTGATGTTTAGTTCGGTTTCTCTGATATTTAGTTCGGCGATTTTGATTTTTAGCTCGGTTACTCCGATATGTAGTTCGGTGAATCTGATATTTAGTTCGGCGATGCTGATATTTAGTTCGGCGAATCTGATATCTAGTTCGGCGAATCTGATATTTAGTTCGGCGATTCTGATATGTAGTTCGTGAATCTGATATTTAGTTCGGTGACTCTGATATTTAGTTCGGCGATTTTGATATGTAGTTCGTGAATCTGATATTTAGTTCAGTGAATCTGATATGTAGTTCGGTGACTCTGATATTTAATTCGGCGACTCTGATATTTATTTCGGTGAATCTGATATGTAGTTCGTGAATCTGATATGTAGTTCGTGAATCTGATATGTAGTTCGTGAATCTGATATGTAGTTCGTGAATCTGATATTTAGTTCGGCGATTGTGATTTTTATTTCGGCGACTCTGATATTTAGTTCGGCGAATCAGATATTTAGTTCGGCGACTCTGATATTTAGTTCGGCGAATCTAATACTTAGTTCGGAGACTCAAATTCATTTCTGTGGCTCTATTCACAAGAAATACAGATACTGTATCATATGTGGGGTAATGCAGTATATTTCTGTACTATACATATTAAATTAAAGCATTACAGTCAACGTTTTTAAGCCTTTGGCTCTTGACAAGCAGGTAATTTAATTATTGTAGGGTTAAAAACCGGTGTTGCGTTAGTCCGATCGCAAAAAGAATATTTTGACAAATTTTTTATGCATAAAACTTTGGCGACTCTGATATTTAGTTCGGTTACTCTGATATTTAGTTCGGCGACTGTGATATTTAGTTCGGTGACTCTGATATTTAGTTCGGCGATTGTGATATTTCGTTCGGAGATTGTGATATTTAGTTCGGTTACTCTGATGTTTAGTTCGGTTTCTCTGATATTTAGTTCGGCGATTTTGATTTTTAGCTCGGTTACTCCGATATGTAGTTCGGTGAATCTGATATTTAGTTCGGCGACTGTGATATTTAGTTCGGCGAATCTGATATCTAGTTCGGCGAATCTATTATTTAGTTCGGTGAATCTGATATTTAGTTCGGCGATTCTGATATGTAGTTCGTGAATCTGATATTTAGTTCGGTGACTCTGATATTTAGTTCGGCGATTCTGATATGTAGTTCGTGAATCTGATATTTAGTTCAGTGAATCTGATATGTAGTTCGTGAATCTGATATTTATTTCGGCGAATCTGATATTTAGTTCGGCGAATCCGATATTTAGTTCGGCGACTCTGATATTTATTTCGGTGAATCTGATATGTAGTTCGTGAATCTGATATGTAGTTCGTGAATCTGATATGTAGTTCGTGAATCTGATATTTAGTTGGGCGAATCTGATATTTAGTTCGGCGATTGTGATTTTTATTTCGGCGACTCTGATATTTAGTTCGGCGAATCAGATATTTAGTTCGGCGACTCTGATATTTAGTTCGGCGAATCTAATACTTAGTTCGGAGACTCAAATTCATTTCTGTGGCTCTATTCACAAGAAATACAGATACTGTATCATGTGTGGGGTAATGCAGTATATTTCTGTACTATACATATTAAATTAAAGCATTACAGTCAACGTTTTTAAGCCTTTGGCTCTTGACAAGCAGGTAATTTAATTATTGTAGGGTTAAAAACCGGTGTTGCGTTAGTCCGATCGCAAAAAGAATATTTTGACAAATTTTTTATGCATAAAACTTTGGCGACTCTGATATTTAGTTCGGTTACTCTGATATTTAGTTCGGCGACTGTGATATTTAGTTCGGTGACTCTGATATTTAGTTCGGCGATTGTGATATTTCGTTCGGCGATTGTGATATTTAGTTCGGTTACTCTGATGTTTAGTTCGGTTTCTCTGATATTTAGTTCGGCGATTTTGATTTTTAGCTCGGTTACTCCGATATGTAGTTCGGTGAATCTGATATTTAGTTCGGCGATGCTGATATTTAGTTCGGCGAATCTGATATCTAGTTCGGCGAATCTGTTATTTAGTTCGGTGAATCTGATATTTAGTTCGGCGATTCTGATATGTAGTTCGTGAATCTGATATTTAGTTCGGTGACTCTGATATTTAGTTCGGCGATTCTGATATGTAGTTCGTGAATCTGATATTTAGTTCAGTGAATCTGATATGTAGTTCGTGAATCTGATATTTATTTCGGCGAATCTGATATTTAGTTCGGCGAATCCGATATTTAGTTCGGCGACTCTGATATTTATTTCGGTGAATCTGATATGTAGTTCGTGAATCTGATATGTAGTTCGTGAATCTGATATGTAGTTCGTGAATCTGATATTTAGTTCGGCGAATCAGATATTTAGTTCGGCGACTCTGCTATTTAGTTCGGCGAATCTAATACTTAGTTCGGAGACTCAAATTCATTTCTGTGGCTTTATTCACAAGAAATACAGATACTGTATCATGTGTGGGGTAATGCAGTATATTTCTGTACTATACATATTAAATTAAAGCATTACAGTCAACGTTTTTAAGCCTTTGGCTCTTGACAAGCAGGTAATTTAATTATTGTAGGGTTAAAAACCGGTGTTGCGTTAGTCCGATTGCAAAAAGAATATTTTGACAAATTTTTTATGCATAAAACTAAGTGATTCTACTGTTAGTACAACTTTGCATACAATGATTTTTTTATATTGATTGCTTTAAATTAGAAAAACGGTGGCTCTATCAAAGCGTATTAAACATTACTACTGAGGGATGACTCTGTCTAACTGAGGATATCTCTGTCTAACTTGGGATGACTCTGTCTAACTGAGGATATCTCTGTCTAACTTGGGATGTCTCTGTCTAACAGGGGATATCTCTGTCTAACTTGGGATGTCTCTGTCTAACAGGGGATGTCTCTGTCTAACAGGGGATGTCTCTGTCTAACAGGGGATGTCTCTGTCTAACAGGGGATATCTCTGTCTAACTTGGGATGTCTCTGTCTAACAGGGGATGTCTCTGTCTAACAGGGGATATCTCTGTCTAACTTGGGATGTCTCTGTCTAACAGGGGATGTCTCTGTCTAACTTGGGATATCTCTGTCTAACTTGGGATATCTCTGTCTAACTTGGGATGTCTCTGTCTAACAGGGGATATCTCTGTCTAACTTGGGATGTCTCTGTCTAACAGGGGATATATCTGTCTAACTTGGGATATCTCTGTCTAACTTGGGATTTCTCTGTCTAACTTGGGATATCTCTGTCTAACTTGGGATGTCTCTGTCTAACAGGGGATGTCTCTGTCTAACAGGGGATATCTCTGTCTAACTTGTGATGTCTGTCTAACAGGGGATCTCATGGTAGATCTTTCAGTTTGATCGGGTACTCTAGGAATCTCTACGATGCAGACACAGGACGCAGTCTCTGTTCTTTAACAGTCCAAAATGCACTCCAACGCAATCGCATGATCGAAAGCGCGTCTCACGACTGACAGCTGATTTTTGTCGCTGCCGCTGCCGCCGCCGCCGTCGCCGCTTGCCAGTCTTTGACCAGGCTGACAGTTGCCGGGCCGGCCACGCTTCCCACGGGATAAGCCGGGCAATTCTCAATCACCAGCAGGTCGTCGTCGCGGCGTCTCCGATCCCGGCGCGGCTCGTCCGAGTCGGCGTCGCGCAGGCCGTTTTGGTTGCTTAGCAACAGTTCGCCAAGCAGGATAGCGTAGGGAATTTCGCACAACAGGCTGGCCAAATGTATAAAAACGGTTGCCACTAGCAACCAGAATGCGAAACCACGGCCAACTTCGACGACCTCCTCGGGCCCTAGCGGACTGCCTGACCTGGCGAATTGAGTCAGAGCGGCGTTGAGGCTCTCCGGGTCGGCGGCCAGCCGTTTCATGCCGATCTCGCCGGAGGCCAGGCAGAGAATCTGCGTCACTACGGCGGTCAGTTGGAGGCCGGCGTCGGCCGACACGGCTCGGAATGACAGTCGGAGGCGGCTGGAAAGCACCGAGGCCAGGTGGCAGACCAAGCCGCACAGGGACAGGGCCAGGGAGAGGCACAGCGTGACCGCGGCTGTGCGCCATTCGACTCGATCTTAGGGAGGGGGGGTGGTTGAAGAGTGACGTTTCGGTGTCATTTGAAGCCTCCAAGATTTTCCAGTACGCTGCAGAACCTGACAACCTCCATTAGGCTACAAACCCGCCCCTGACAACCTCCACTAGGATACAAAACCGCCCCTGACAACCTCCACTAGGCTACAAACCCGCCCCTGACAACCTCCACTAGGATACAAAACCGCCCCTGACAACCTCCACTAGGCTACAAACCCGCCCCTGACAACCTCCACTAGGATACAAAACCGCCCCTGACAACCTCCACTAGGCTACAAACCCGCCCCTGACAGCCTCCACTAGGATACAAAGCCGCCCCTGACAGCCTCCACTAGGCTACAAACCCACCCCTGACAGCCTCCACTCGGATACAAACCCACCCCTGACAACCTCCACTAGGCTACAAACCCACAGGAATTCAGCAAGTGTTATATACAGCACTAGTAAATGTATGCATATCCACAATTTTCTACACAAAAACCACTAAACGAAGCTGACCTTGTTCAAGCTATTTTTTCCGTCAATCAACTCAACAGCTCGAATTTCACGCCTTGAGCTTTCCAAACCAAAGCTAGTTGTCAAGCCGAAGATTTTTCCCCTCTTACAATATCTTATGGCCAGCTGAAGTGCTCATCAAACACAACTTTATGACTGTTGGAATGAGGACATTGGTTTTTCGATTTTCTTTTTGGTGCATTGTGTGCGAATTTTGGGTCCGTTTGGGTAAGTTTGGGTTCATAAGCAGTAATATTATTCCTCTATTTGAAATAAAAATCAATTTCCTTGGGATTTTTTATGCCGTATTTGCGGAAAATGTATTTCATCACTGTAATTTGCTTTTAGCCTTCTGGTTTTACAATCTGCCGAACTCTCCTTCATCCCTTCCCTTTACTTCTCCCCTTCCCTTATCTTATACTCTTCCCTTTTCTTCTTCCCTTCCAGCTGCTTCTTCCCTTTCCTCTTCTTCTCCACTTTTCTCTTCTTCTACCCTTCCCTCTTCTTCCCACCTTCTCGCTCTTCTCCCCCTTTCTCTTCTTCCCCCCTTCTTCTCCCCCGCTCTTCTCTCCCGCTCTTCTTCTCTCTGTTCCCTCTTCTTCTCCCCCCTATTCTACCCTTCCTT